>JAJJWW010006109.1:0-70704 GCA_023531295.1 Papaver armeniacum | reverse complement strand
TGGACGGTTGAGACGTTTGCGGACATGTAATACGCCGCAAACCCTAGTTTAGGTTTTCCGTCCATAATGCTTGGTATGGACGGTTTCTTGGCAAGCAAAGGCCAATGGTCGACCATGCGGGTCGGCCGTGTGTATTCCATACCCTTGGGGGTGATGGAATTGATCCGTGGTCATCCAATCATGCTTGCGGAGTTGGATGACTGCGATCGTATCATATTTGGCAAGTGCTAAGGCCGTGTGTATTCCATACCGCTGGGGGTGATGGAATTGATCCGTGGTCATCCAATCATGCTTGTGGAGTTGGATGACTGCGATCGATCATATCCGAGACCGATACGCCAAGTCCGATGCTCAATCGGCTAGTATAACACACCGAGAGGGGCTCAATCGGGGCTAGTATAACACACCGAGAGGGCTCGGGCTAGTATAACACACCGAGAATCGGCCCGTACGGGTACTTCAGACATGGATTCATTATAGTGCTTGGAGGTTCGTGTTACTCTCGTAAGAGTAACACTCGCCGTCATGCCACACCGATAATGGGTACAGGAAATACAAGGCTGATAAGAAATTCACAGGAAGGGATTGTTGCTGCATGCTCCAACCTGGAGGAATTAAGTGAGGAGTATCCGTCACTTATAAACGGCTTTATCTTTTACAAGATGTCGGCGCATGATTTTCTCGGTTACTTACGAATTTAACCTTAAACGAAAATCCACCATCAACATTAAGTCCTCGCCTAGCACATAATGGTTACATTATTGTGTGGTAGGCATGAGATGGTGACATACGTAAATGACCAAGCTAGGGTGAATACATATTTACCGGATAGTTTCACATTGTCAGGCGTTTCCCTGGAACTGGTTGGTCTTGATTGAGGATGCGAAGGAAGCAGGACTTGATCCGGTGAGTCGCTTTGGTTCCTCTTGTACATGTATGAGATCGTCCGCCCCTTCAGGTGTTTGAGTCAGGGATAGGATTCTTCTTCTACCGGATTCTGGGCGCGGGTGCTTGCGCATTGCCGGGTTGAATTGTTGTGTCCAAATGCTCTTCCTGTTTCTTGATCGGGGCTCAAAAGAAATCCCGACTTGGTCGGCGTTGAATCCTCATATATCGGGCGCATCGTTTTAGGGTTTCCTCCGTATTTATGCGGGTGAAGAGATTTTTTGATCCGTTTTTTACAGTAGAGCTCCCCTTGCAAAACTCTATCATGTCTAACAACAAAGGATCATCTTCTTCATACCATCCAGATCTCCCGTTAAGCGTGTACGACCCGCGTCTCGAGCTTCATGATCGATTCCCCGTTCGTGTTCTTCGAGTCAAGAAGATCATACCTGTTTGTCTCTTTTCAAACATTGTTTGTTCTTCATAACGGTCGTGAATAATCCCTTCATTCTTGCAGAGATACCCTACCGAACATGTGTGACGGTCATTGATGATGATGACTTAACCATTCCTCTCCCTTCAAACTCAAACACGCCTACCCCCGCGAGCGAAGACGCCGACTGGGTGTCTCATCTTATGAATATCCGAATGCAGGTCTTTCATTCGATGTTCGCATGAAATGCTTATCCTCCAAATACGGGATGCCTGGTGGATTCTTGGTGCGGAAGGAGTTTGTGGGGCTTGTACACCAAGTTGTGGAGGAAGTACGGTCATATCGCAACCAGAATGTGGTCCGACATTGCTCCTCCTCGCCTTGGTTACCGCGGTAAACTGCCTTCTTCCCATGATTGCGGAGATGGAGAGTATTTCTATCCGCAACGTTCTTCAATCAAATCTCGAAAAGTGGGAGAATATGGTATCTACCTCGTGAATCCATGAAGTTCAACGTGGGTCAGGTTGCGGCAACGTCTTGATGTCATCAAGGTTGATCGAGCGGATCCTCGCAAATGTTGTTCCCTGCCACGAAAGCTATCTTGGAAGAGGAGAAAGTCAGCCGCAGAATCGGAGAAGGTGGAGCAAGTCAGTGCGTGACTTGAAGAAAAGAACGGAGAGATATCGTGCTAGGATCGCATGATGCTCTCAAGGAATTATAATCTTCTAGATGGCCTCTTCTAAGTCAGTACTCCCTTATTGTTAATGACGTTTATGTCAAGAGTTTTGAACATTTTTTGCGGAATAAATTGCATTGGGTTTTGATTGGTGAAACAGGTTTTTTCATTGACACATCTCTGAATATAGTTGATGATTCAAACATGTAATGAAAATAAATGCCTGTATTGTTGACACAGCAGATAGTGGTCAGGTGTAATATGCCTTGAGCCACTTTCCATTGATGACTGCTTCCAGCTTGCCTCCGTCTACTTTAACGATCTTGTAGTAGCCGGTATTGTAAGCCTTGGTGATTGCGTAGGGACCTTCCCATTTTGGTGAGAATTTTGGTGCAGACATGTCTTGTTGGATGTGTTTGGCTGTTTTCAAAACCCAGTCTCCCACCTTGAAAACGCGTGGTTTCACAATTTTGTTGTATGCTCTGAAATTCGATTCTGTACACCAGCGCTCTTCTGCTTTATTCCTTCTAAAATCCAGAGTGTCTAACTCTGCGATTCTAGAGTCAGAGACTTCGGCCTCGTTCCAGTGGATCCCGGTTGCTGCTGCAATCCTGGCTGATGGGATTCTAATCTCTGCTGGGAGAATCGCATCCGCTCCGTAGACGAGTGAGTACGGTGAAACCCCAATAGAGCTTCTGGGTGACGTACGGTATGCCCATAGTGCCATTGGCAACTGATCATGCCATTCTCTGGGATTGTCGTGTACCGTTCGACTGATGATCCGGATCAATGTCTTGTTGGTACTCTCGCTTGCCCGTTCCTTGAGGATAGTAGACGGTGGAGAAGACTTGTTTAATGCCGTACTCCTCCGCAGCTCCCGTACCGCTTTGTTGGCGAAAGGAGTGCCATTATCAAAGATGATATGCTTGGGCACGCCAAAACGACAAATGATGTATTCTTTAATGAAAGCCGCAATTGTCGCTCCTGTAGTCCCCCGTAGGGGAATGGCCTCTACCCATTTGGTGAAGTATTCCGTTGCGGTTATGATGTACTCGTGCTGCTTTGATGACGGCGGATTGATCTTCCCGATAATGTCCAGTCCCCAGCAGTAGAATGGCCATGGGCTGCTTATAGAATGCAGAGGGGTAGAAGGCGCATGAACGAGGTTCCCATGAATTTGGCATGTGTGACAGCTTTGAACGAAAACGGCTGCATCATCCTCCATGGTAGGCCAATAGTATCTCTCGTGTATTTGGAGAAAAAGTTTCCTCTTCCTTGATGTTCTCCTTCGTGTGTCTGCTTTCAAAGATGATCGGGATTTCTTCTCCGGCCAGTGGCAAATAAGCATATCGCTCCGAAGCTCTTGCGGTATAGGATCCCTTCATGGAGTATGAACCGCTTGGCTCTCTCCGCTTCATCTTAACAACGTCCTTTTGACCAGCGGGAATTATCCCATCACGTAGATAACTAATGTAGGGCTCTCTCCAGTCCCCCTGCGTTCACATTAAGAATCTCCAATTGGTGTGGTGGTGTCTCGCACCAGCAGACTTCAAGCAACTGGATTGAGCCTCCATTTCGGCCGCACAACCCAGCGTTGAAGTCGCCAAAGTGTTACCACCAATGATTGCCCACAAATTTCATTGTGAATACGATCCACTGCTTGCGCTTCGTCACCTCCTAGACATCTTGACAGAGGAGCCAGTCTGGATTCGACGTCTACAAAAGATACCGTGAAGCATGAAGAAGTTTTGCAGGGTTTTGAGACTGACCTTTCCTTGGGAGAGTGAGCTGTTGAGCTCTTGAACGATCGGAGTTCGCCAATCGTCGGTCTTGGTGTCTTTGTGTTGCGGTAGCCATGTCGATTCTATGGTTCTCCTTTTTACTGTCAAAGTTTCTTCCGCCCATCGAACTTCAGTTTGGAAGCCAATGTTGCTAGACAGTCGGCGTGTTTGTTGTTGCTTTGCGACCGACGTGGGTTATGGTTGCATCGGCAAAGTAGTTTAGTAACCTCTCGTGCTTCGATCGGTACGGGGCTAGTGTTACTTCTTTTAATGCATATACTCCGTTCATTTGATTCACCAAGAACTTGGAGTCACCTCTTATCTCCCGACGTGTGACTCCCGCTTGTTTAGCTATTGAAAGCCCTATGAGGAAAGCTTCATATTCTGCGAGTTGTTGGTGCATTCGAAGTCTAACTTGAAGGAATGTGAAAATACTTCTCCCGGTTGGAGAGACCAACACTACGCCGGCTCCTCCTAGATATCGCTAGGGTAGCGGAGCCAAAAAATACAAAAGCCACACCTCTTCTTCCAAATGGAGACGTCTCGGGAATTCTCCTCTGGAGTTCTTCATGCAAATCCCGTAGTACCTTCTCCTCCGGAAATGCCGCCAGCAAGTCTGCAATCGCTTGACCCTTGATAGCTCTAGGCGATGCGCATGTTATGTCTAGTTCTCGACATTTGGAGAAGCCATTTTCCTGTCCTTCCCGTCGGGACCCAGGCTTTGAAAGCAAAAACTTTGGGTGATCGGATTTAGACACGAGTATCACCCTGTTGGATAGCAGGTAATGCCTAAACTTCGAATGGAATGGATTAAAGCTAAACACGCTTTTTCCGCTCCTGGGATATCGGAGTTCAAAGATCTCTCAATATTCGGCTGAAATAGTATATGGGACGTTCGATTCCCTCGTCGTCTTCCTGAGCGAGTAAGGCCCCTACGGCGGTGTCACTGAAGGCGGTGTAGAGGACCAATGGTTTCCCTTGTACAGGAGATTTCATGACGGTTGGAGATGATAGTATTCGTTGGACTTTCCGGAAAGCTTCCTGTTGAGTTGCGGTCCAAACAAAGTCGGCTCCTTTCTTGACAAAGGGGTGAATGAGGCGGTAAGTTGGGCCAAACCAGGTATGAAACGTCGAATGTAGTTTACCTTGCCCATGAAACTTTGGAGCTCTTTCACGGTTGGGGAGGCGGCATTGTGAGGATAGCCCGAGTCTTGGACGGGTCTACTTTTATTCCTTCTCGGTCACTTGGAATCCCGTGAAATTTACCTAGGAGACACCGAAAGCGCATTTTAAAGGATTCATCTTTAACTTGTATTCCGACACCTCTCAAATACTTGCCGTAAGACGTTGGTGTGATCAGCTCGAGCCTTTGACTTGACCACAATATCATCCACATAGTCTTCTACTTGTTTATGCATCATGTCGTGGAAGATTGCCGTCAGTCATAGCACGTTGGTATGTTGCGCCGGCATTCTTTAAACCAAATGGCATAACAGTATAGTAGAAATTGCCAAGAGGGGTTCGGAAAGCTGTCTTACTTGCGTCATGCTCATACATCCTTATTTGATTGTAGCCGCTGTAGCCATCCATAAAGGAAAACATGCCGTGTCCGCTAGTGGCATCTACCAACATGTCGATGTTAGGCAGGGGAAAGTCGTCCTTGGGGCAGCATTTGTTCAAGTCTCTGAAATCCACGCAGCATCGAATCTGTCCGCTTTTCTTTTTTAACGGGACCACATTGGCTAACCAGAATTCGGGTGATGAATGGGTTCGATGAAGCCAAAGGCTGCCTAGCGGCTTCGAATCTCATTCTTGATTTGTTCTTCTACCTCATGTCCAATTGCCTCGGAGATTGCTTGATTGGCTTGGACCCAGGCATGACGTGTAAGTGATGGGTGACCAATTTTTCATCTAGACCGGGCATTTCTTCGTATGTCCAGGCGAATACATCTTGGTATTCCTTGAGTAGTTGAACCGTGCTTGTACGTTCGTACGTGGATAGAGTCGAACTGATAGAGACCGGCCTGGGAGATTCATCAGTCCCGATGTTAACAATCTCGAGCTCGTCAGTCGTGGAATTGGTTCCGTCTTGTAGCTGTCGCGGGGCGTCCAATACCTCCTCTTGTATTCCGTCGTCCTTGCAGCATCCAATTGGGCGGAGAGACTGGATGGTCTCTCCGCTAATTGCTAACAGCGGCGCCGGTATATTGTCTTCCCCTTCGATCACGGCTTGCCTCGAAAGAGCGCACCCTTTTGGCGTGAGGATGGGTCAAGTTTCACCGGTTGGAGATGGACGTCTCGTCGGAGAGAGTGTGTCGTGGTGTTTGGCCCTGGCCGATGTAAGCCGGTCTTCTTCCCGGATTGAAGCCCACGTGGGTAGTGGAGCGCACATGATTTTGTCGGACTTTCCACTCGCGGGAGCATCTTTTGACTCGAACAGCTCCACTCCGCATATTGGCGCATACGGAGACAATGACGGGAATACGGACGACCTCCTCATTTAGCACGGTTTTCGTGCACTTTGGTGATACGTTGAAGGAATGACCTTGTTGTGGTGAAGCCACGGTCTCCCCAGTATCATGTGGTAATCGGTTCCTTTTCTATGACTTCAAACTTTGCTCGTGACTGAACAGGTCCTACCGATAAATTCAAATTGACGTACCCGTATGTGCTGGTTTGATTCCCTTCGAAGTCCGTCATCGTGGTGGGCTGTCGTACAATCTTGCATGGGCTGACCTTGGCTGTCTTGAGAGTCTTGAGAGTAATTACGTTCGAAGATGCCCCTGTGTCGACGAGGGCTCTTGAACTCTGAACCCTTGATGTGTGCGGTAACATGTAGGGCTCGGTTGTGACCTTCCTCTGCCATCATGTCATCTTCTGTGAATGTAACATTGTTTATGGATGTTTCCGACGCAGTTGAGACTCCTGGACGAGAAGGAGCAAGGTGCGCGTCCAGAGCTATTTTATTGACTGCAGCAAACGTCTCTGCCCGTTGATCTTTGGAGAGGTGCAAGAGTTCACATAAGTCTTCCACTAGAGACACAGCTTCCTGATCTACCGGCCTCTGGTTCGTAGTAAAACTGTTGATATGAGGGGAACTAGTCCCCGGTGTAAAGGTCTCTGGCACGCTTATTTCCGACGTCATCTTGATGAGGAGGTCAAGTATGCCATTTACCGCTTCTTTGATCAGCTCCATGTTCCTCGTCTGGGTCTCAAGTATCCGAGCCAACTCGCTCATAGTTGGGGTTCTTCCTGTTGCGCCAGCAGATGCGCCGTTGGGAAGAGAGGCATCCTCGTTGGAGGAACTTCGACCGGGATTTGGATTTGTTGAGGAAGTCCTAAGACCAACCATTTCGGAATTTAGCCAAACAGGATTGGGTATTGAAGAAATTGATTTCGCAACCGAGAGATTAATCTCCCACTGTGGTCGCCAATTGTTGATGGGTGAAAATTACTCCTGCTGAATTTGGTAATTTGGGGTGTGATGAGGAATGAATTTAAACCTACAACAAATGCACTGCGCGGTGAGTGCTTGTAGATTCGAGAGATCAATCTGTGCAAGTCCTACTAAACCAAGAAATGGCCGTTCCAGACTTGTTTCGGTCACAAAGTGAAGGAGATGGGGTTGATCTTAGGGAGGGAAGCGAAGAAGGTGTTGAGATTGTGAAAGATGTTGGCTTGCTTATGACTTGTAACAGAAAGATGGGCAAGCTTACGGTTGATGCAAGCAGGCTCTGAGTGTTTGAATACACTTGGTTTCTGTCGACTGAACTTGTGTTGTTCTGTCGTTTCTTGTTGTTGTTTGAAATAGGGCGGAGAACCTATTTATACAAGTCATTGAGCCTCATTCACGTTTCTCGTGGGAAGTGGAGGTAATGGAATGATGGAGTGGTGGAGTTGTGTGTCGGTAGCATACGACCGGTCTTGCCCACTTCTCCGCTTCATCTCTAACCGTCCATGACTTCCTAACACGTTCTTGTAATGGCGCGTTGCACGCCGCACGCCTCGAAACCGCCAGACCAATACCCCAGTAAGTATCCCCCAGTTTGTGACATGATTGATGTCTGGAATGTGGATCGTGGATCCACGGAAGATAGCATGTAATGCTGAATTGAATAACTGCGTTATTCGGAAAGTCGATACTTGTGGAGTATCGTGTGTATTTTATGCGAATGCACGCATTGCGGTGTGGTAAAGTGATGTGTAATGACTGCTCACTAACCAAATAACTCCTGACCGTGGGTTGTATAACCAAGCTGGTGAGGTCGGACGGATGAGATGATGTTTGAGACACTCATCTCGCGACCGTTGATGAAATTAGGGTTTTTAAAGAGGTGCAAGCATCACTCTTCGGCTTGGTCGAAACCAAGCATGGGAAGGATTTTGAGAGGACCGACCATACATGCGTGTTGACGGCATGATGGTGTAGGCGCCTATATTCCGTTCCCTCATGAAAACGCGATCCGGGCCACTCAATTTGACCGGTAAAGAGGAGTGGTCGAGATCGGCTTGCGCAGTAAATCCCTTGCCGCAAAGGAGTTGGAAACCTACGTGATTTCCCTAGTTTGGGCACGCGTTTGAAGCGACCAATCATTGGTTGGTTTTGGTCGATCACACTACCGTGTAGGTGGTAGGTTGGTGCTCACACCTATGTCTTACCGTCTCATGAAACGTGATCTAAGCCACCCAATTCGTCCTAGGTGAAGTTGAGTGGTCGAGATCGATTTAGGATTTGGGAGGTGTAACCGCACGAGTTTGGGCGTGCGTTTGGGTTGGCAGGGAATGATGTGCCTTGGCCGATCGCGTGAGGAGGTAGATGGGCCCACGGTGGTCATGCTGGTGTGACCGACCCTTGCTCAATCTAATCAGGACCCTCCATTCGTGCTTGAGAAGATGGACGCGTGAGATGGCTTGAACCCTAATTTTGGCTTGCAAAGCCGCGCGACCATGCTCTTTTTCAAAGTGACGATTCTTTGCAAACCAACCACGGTTGGTTTTGACCGATCGGTCATGTATGTAGGCGGTCACATGGTGATTGTGTCGACATGCTCCTGCCCTTTGAGTCTATATCTACACCCTCCATCTATGCCTCGCGAAGGTGGACGGTTGAGACGTTTTGCGGCACATGTAATACGCAAACCCTAGTTTAGGGTTTTCCGTCCATAATGCTTGGTATGGACGGTTTCTTGGCAAGCAAAGGCCAATGGTCGACCATGCGGGTCGGCCGTGTGTATTCCATACCGCTTGGGGGTGATGGAATTGATCTCGTGGTCATCCAATCATGCTTGCGGAGTTGGATGACTAACGATCGATATCATATTTGGCAGGCTAAGGCCGTGTGTATTCCATACCGCTTGGGGGTGATGGAATTGATCCGTGGTCATCCAATCATGCTTGTGGAGTTGATGATCATGATCGGAATCATATCCTGAGATCGATACGATCAAGTCCTGATGCTCAATCGGCTAGTATAACACACCGAGAGGGCTCAATCGGGCTAGTATAACACACCGAGAGGGCTCGGGCTAGTATAACACACCGAGAATCGGCTGTACGGGTACTTCGTACATGGATTCATTATAGTGCTTGAGGTTCGTGTTACTCAGAAGAGTAACACCTCGCCGTCATGCCACACCGATAATGGGTACGAAATACAAGGCCGATAAGAAATTCACAGAAGGGATTGTTGCCGCATGCTCCAACCCGGAGGAATTAAGTGAGGAGTATCCGTCACTTATAAACGGCTTTATCTTTTACAAGATGTCAGCGCATGATTTTCTGGTTACTTACGAATTTAACCTTAAACGAAAATCCACCATCAACAAAGGGTAATAGGGTCATTTTCACAGTCTGTAAGAATTACTTTACTTATTTTTTATAAGGGTAGTATGGTCATTTTCACAGTCTACATAATATTTATTGCATTTTTTCCAATAAGGGTAATATCGTCATTTTCACAGTCTATAAGAATTACTTTACTTATTTCTGATAAGGGTAGTATCATCATTTTCACATTCTCCATAATATTTATTGCACTTTTTTACAATAAGGGTAATATGGTCATTTTCACAATCTGCAATATTTACTTTACTTATTTTTGATAAGGGTAGTATGGTCATTTTCATAGTCTCCATAATATTCATTGCATTTTTCCAATAAGGGTAATATGGTCATTTTCACAGTCTCTAAGAATAATTTACTTATTTCCGATAATGGTAGTATGGTCATTTTCACAGTCTCCATAATATTATTGCACTTTTCCAATAAGGGTAATATGGTCATTTTCACAGTTTATCCGATATATTTGAACATGTGATGTTCTATTCTGATATATTTCGTCTCCAGTTCATCCGAAAGAGAAACTCAACTTTACCTCTAGTAATATTTGAACCTGTGATGTTCAATTCTGATATATTTCGTCCTCAGTTCATCCGAAAACGAGAAACTCGTGTCTAATCATTGTAATATTTGAACTGTGATGTTCAATTGTGATATATTTCCTCTCCAAATTTCATCCGAAAGAGAAACTCGGTCTAACTTTAGTAATCTTTGAACTGTGATGTTCAATTATGATATATTTCGTCTCCAGCTTCATCCGAAAGAGAAACTCAACTCTACCTCTAGTAATATTTGAACTTGTGATGTTCAATTCGTATATATTTCGTCTCCAGTTCACCCGAACGAGAAACTCGAGTCTAACTTTAGTAATCTTTGAACTCGTGATGTTCAATTATGATATATTTCGTCTCCGAGTTCACCCGAACGAGAAACTCATGTCTAACTTTAGTAATCTTTGAACCTCGTGATGTTCAATTATGATATATTTCGGCTCAGTTCATCCGAACGAGAAACTCGTGTCTAATCATGTAATATTTGAACCTGTGATGTTCAATTATGATATATTTCGTCTCCAGTTCATTCGAAAGAGAAACTCAGCTTTACCTCTAGTAATCTTTGAACCTGTGATGTTCAATTATGATATATTTCGTCTCCAGTTCATCCGAAAGAGAAACTCAGCTCTACCTCTAATAATATTTGAACCTGTGATGTTCAATTCAGACATATTTCGTCTCCAGTTCACCCGAACGAGAAACTCGGGTCTAACTTTAGTAATCCATGAACCTGTGCTGTTCAATTATGATATATTTCGTCTCCGGTTCACCCGAATGAGAAACTCGAGTCTAACTTTAGTAATCTTTGAACCCGTGATGTTCAATTATGATATATTTCGTGCCCGAGTTCATCCGAACAAGAAACTAAGGTCTAACTCTAGTAATCTTTGAACCTATGATGTTCGATTCTGATATATTTCGTATCCAGTTCATCCGAACAAGAAACTAAGGTCTAACTCTAGTAGTCTTTGAACCTGTGATATTCGATTCTGATATATTTCGTATCCAGTTCATCCGAACGAGAGAGTCGGGTCTAAATCTAGTAATCTTTGAACCTGGGATGTTGAAAACTGATATATTTCTGATCCAGTTCATCCGAAAGAGAGACTCAGGTCTAAATCTAGTAATCTTTGAACATGGGATGTTGAAAACTGATATATTTCTGATCCAGTTCATCCGAATGAGAGACTCAGGTCTAACTTTAGTAAGCTTTGAACTTAGGATGTTGAAAACTGATATATTTCTGATCCAGTTCATCCGAACGAGAGACTCAGATCTCATTCTAGTAATCTTTGAACCTGGGATGTTGAAAACTGATATATTTCTGATCCAGTTCATCCGAACGAGAGACTCAGGTCTAAATCTAGTAATCTTTGATGTCGATGATGTATCATGCTAAGTTTGATGTTAGAACCCTCCAAGAGCTTCTTGGTTCATAGTTTCTATGTCGTTATACCATATATGAAGTTCGAATCGACACTTAGCTTCATATTTATCGATTTCGATGATGTATCATGCCAAGATTTAATTCATAACCCTCCTGAAGCTTTATGATTCATAGTTTGTTTGTCGTTATACCGAATTTGAAGTTCGAATCGACACTGAGCTTCATATTTATCGATCTTGATGATGTATCATGCTAAGTTTGAAGTCAGAACCCTCCAAGAGCTTCTTGGTTCATAGTTTCTATGTCGTTATACCATATTTGAAGTTCGAATCGACGCTGAGCTTCATATTTATCGATTTCAATGATGTATCATGCCAAGATTTAATTCAGAACCCTCCCGAAGCTTCAGGATTCATAGTTTGTTTGTCGTTATACCGAATTTGAAGTTCGAATCTTACCTGTAAATGGATGTATTCGTCATTCTTACCAAGTTTATGACTTAGAGTAGTCAACTCGCGGCCAGGTTTCGATCTCTGATCATGGTACGCATACAATATGCAGAAATAGGGTTTTTTAAGGTTTCGTAGAATATCTCGAAGAAATCTTACCTGTAAATGGATGGATTCGTCGTTCTTACCAAGTTTCTGACTTAGAGTAGTCAACTCGCAGCCAGGTTTCGATCTCGGAGCCTGGTTTGCATGCAATATGCAAAAATAGGGTTTGTTTAAGGTTTCGTAGAATATCTCGAAGAAATCTTACCTGTTATGGATGAATTCGTCGTTCTTACCGAATTTCTAACTTATAGTAGTCAACTCGCGGCCAGGTTTCGATCTCGGATCCTGGTACGCATACAATATGCAGAAATAGGGTTTTTTTAGGTTTCGTAGAATATCTCGAAGGAATCTTACCTGTAAATGGATGGATTCGTCATTCTTACCAAGTTTCTGACTTAGAGTAGTCAACTCTGGCCATATTTCGATCTCGGATCCCGGTACGCATACAATATGCAGAAATAGGGTTTTTTAAGGTTTCGTAGAATATCTCGAAGGAATCTTACCTGTAAATGGATGGATTCGTCGTTCTTACCGAATTTCTGACTTAGAGTAGTCAACTCGCGGCCAGGTTTCGATCTCGGATCCTGGTACGCATACAATATACAAAAATAGGTTTTTTTAAGGTTAATATCTTGAAGGAATCTTACCTGTAAATGGATGGATTCGTCATTCTTACCAAGTTTCTGACTTAGAGTAGTCAACTCGCGGCCATGTTTCGATCTCGGATACTGGTACGCATACAATATGCATAAATAGGGTTTTTTAAGGTTTCGTAGAATATCTCGAAGGAATCTTACCCGTAAATGGATGGATTCGTGATTCCAAGTTTCTGACTTAGAGTTCTTTTCCTCGAAGCTGGGTTTGCGACTTAGGGTTTGTAGTTTCAAATATCTCGAAGAAATCTTACATGTTATGGATTTCGATCTCGGATCCTTGTACGCATACAATATACAGAAATAGGTTTTTTTAAGGTTAATATCTTGAATGAATCTTACCTGTAAATGGATGGATTCGTCATTCTTACCAAGTTTCCGACTTAGAGTAGTCAACTCGCGGCCAGGTTTCGATCTCGAATCTTACCCGATATGTTGAAATATGATATATTTCGTCTTTCTTTCATCAAATGAGAAGCTCGAGTCCAAATCTAGCAATCTTGAACCCGAGATGTTGAAATATGATATATTTCATCTTCATGTTTCGACCTAGAATGAGAAGCTCATGTCCAAATCTAGTAATTGTAGAACCTCGAGATGTTGAAATATGATTATATTTCTTACCAAGTCTTTAGTTAACCCGGATATTGAAATATGATATTTCGTCTTGAATCACTCTTACGAATGGATGGAAGCTTCTTACCAAGCCCAAATATAGTAATCCTTGAACACGAGATGTTGAAGTATGATATATTTCGTCTTCGATTCACCCGAATGAGAAGCTCGTGTCCAAATCTAGTAATCTTTGAACCCGAGATGTTGAAATATGATATATTTCGTCTTTAGTTAACCCGAGATGTTGAAATATGTTATATTTCGTCCTCGATTCATCCGAATGAGAAGCCGAGTCCAAATATAGTAAACTTTGAACCGAGATGTTGAAATATGATATATTTCGTCTTGATTCTCACCCGAATGAGAAGCTCAGGTCCAAATCTAGTAATCTTTGAATCCGAGATGTTGAAATATGATATATTTCGTCATCAGTTCACCCGAATGAGAAGCTCAGGTCCAAATCTAGTAATCTTTGAACCCGAGATGTTGAAATATGATATATTTCGTCTTTAGTTAACCCGAGATGTTGAAATATGTTATATTTCGTCTTCAGTTCATCCGAATGAGAAGCTCAGGTCCAAATCTAGTAATCTTTGAACCGAGATGTTAAAATATGATATATTTCGTCTTCAGTTCACCCGAATGAGAAGCTCAGGTCCAAATTAGTAATCTTTGAACTCGAGATGTTGAAATATGATATATTTTGTCTTCAATTCATCCGAATGAGAAGCTCGAGTCAATCTCTAGTGATGTCTCAACCCGAGATGACATAAACTGATATTCTACATCTTAAGTTCATCTGAATATGATTTACTTCACTTTATATATCTAGTAATCTCTTAACTTGAGATGGTAAAATCTTTGATCAACTTATGATTTTCGCTAAAATATTATAAACTATAGAGTATATGCTACACCCATGTTATTAAATGATTATTAGTTCGAATCTTATGATCGAAAATACCCATATTACATTTCTATCTAAAATTATTTAGAGCATTGAAAGTTGAAGATTCTAACCCGACAAAATCGATAGTCAATCATAATAACTTTCGATATGTCAACTTATATAAAGTGCCATTTTTCGGTGAGACGGTATGTGAATATTGTGATTTTCTCTAAATATTGTGATTTTCTCTAAAAACAAATGCTTCTCAAAAGAACACACATACTTCTCACACGCTTTCATGATCCGTATGAGAACCTCAAACAAATACCAATCGTCCATATTTTTGATGGACAGATCTCAACCGTTCAACCCTTCCTTTTACCTTCTTTGACTTTATCAACCCTTCTGCCTCTCTCTTCCTTATCCCTTTCCCCAACTCTTATCACTTTCTCCTCTCGTCTGTAAAGAAAGAGAAAAAAACCTAATTTTCTCTGAACCAATTTCGCTCAAATCCTCTCGTCTCAAGACATAACCCTAACTTTCTCTGAACCAATTTCTCCGTTTCACAGATCTATAACTCTTTGTGAAAGATGTAAGTTATATCTTACATGACTATCGGTTATTTTTCTTTTGCTGTTTATCCCTCACTTTCACTGAATCATTACCGATCTATTCGTTTGGGTGTTGTTTTTCTCAATTGATGCTCTAATATTTTCTAGGAGACAAAAAGATTGGCATATGTTTAGGTTCTTAAAGTTTTTTTTTTTGTTTTGTTTCAAATCTTAATTTTTTTTTTGTTTGCCTGTCTATGGTTGTTTAGACTTGTTCAATAACTGTAATCGATATAGATGAAATGGGATATGAATTAACAAGTAATTCTCATTGAAAAATCTGGGTTCTGTTTGAGGATGTGTATTATTTGGTTTGCATTTGATATAGTTGTTTGATAACATAAAGTTGATGGGGATTTTCTCTACGTAGTAGTACATAGCGTCACTGAAAAATTTGTGTTTTGTAAGAACGCAAAGAAGCTTTAGGTTGTCTATTATTTGGTTTGAATTTGTTTTTTGTTGTTTAGTAACATCAATTTCATGGAGTTGAAAGGGATATGAGTCTACTTAGCAGTAAATAGTGTCTTCGAATGATATGTCATTTTGTATAACACATCTCTTTTCTTACGATATGTCAATGTACATACTGATACAGGGCAAGGTACATTGAAGGGTCTATCAAGGAGGACAATCTGGTGGACGAAGCAGTCAGCTTTGCCATGGAGTACATACCAAAACCAGGTGATGGCAATCACCAAGCCAGTTAGGAGGCCTTTCTTGGAGAAGACTTGGAGTACAGTGATGTTAGTCCAAAGGGTGAAAGAGTGTTATAACAATTTTTGTCCTTACAAGCATATTTCATATGGTTAGCTGCTTAATCTTATAGTACCTTGTTGATGGATGTTTAACTTCTGCTTTATTTTTCTCATTTGTTGTAGATGAGTACGGGTGAAAACTCTAACAACGCAGCTGGTCTTCTACCAAATCCTACCGCTGATCCTCAAGCTGGGATGCCTAATAGTGTGGAGTCGTCCTCAAGTGAACCTTCCGAGGTATTGAGATATTTTCCCATTGGGCCAAGGCTCAAGAGGTTAAATGTTATACCTGGGTTGCACATGAAATGGCATGGCGCCATCCATCACCTCAATGAATATGATGTGGCTGATTTATTTTTTTTGAGCTCCTTAAGTTACATGCTTAACTGTGTTTGTGGAGCACATATTACAGAGCCTAAGTGATTTTAATCTCTGTTCGCAGGCACTCTAGATCTCCACATTCAGCTCAACGTGGCATTTCACCTAAATTGTACTCTCTCTCTCTCTCTCTCAGATATACGTAATTTTTGTACATGTGTGTAGGTCTTCATGAGTATGATAGCAAATGTTTTTTCTTGTATCCTCTTCTTTTAAATCATATTCTCAGCCCTGACACTAACTTAAAAACAACCGTCTTTCTTTCCAAACATCAGTGCTTAAAATGGCTATTTAATGGCATCCTTTGATTTTATATGTATAATGGTTATTGAATGTGTAGATTGAGTAAGAAAGTAGAGAGGATAGGGTGGTGAATCTGGTGATTCATACCATAAAGGGAGACCTGACATCCAATTTCTCTATGAGGATTATCTCTTCAGTTAGTTGTCACTATTTCCATCATCCTACAAAAGCTACAACCCACTCTAGGACCTCCAAAAGACACTACAGATGATCTTTTTGGGCAGACTTAGGACCAATATCTTCCCGGTATTTGTGATTCACTTGCGTAGATAAGACAAACTTGTGTGCTTGAAATAAGGTATTCGAGTAAGCACATGGACGTCAATTTAGCTGCTGAAAACCCATGTAACTTTGGAAACCTGTATGAGGCACTAACTTTGCAAATAATGCTATCCGAGGGCCGAGGGGTTAGCTTTTAGTTGGGGGGCTGCACCCAGTGATGCAAGCCTGCTTGCTCTTGGCATGTATTGGGAGTCTGCAGGAAGATCCAAGTACGATTTGATTTTTGTTTTTTATTTTTATATATATCATGTGGGTTTTGTCAATATTTCTATGTGAACTGATCTCACCCACCGTTTTTTTTTGTAGGAATCATGAAGCTATGTGAACTGATCTCTCCTACCGTTTTTTTAGAGGAATCATGAAGAGAAGAAATGAAGTCTCAGGAGTATGAAGCTTGTAATCTTGTTGAGCTTGTGTCAAGGTATACTTGCTTACTTTTAATAGTTTTTTATGTTGGGCTAATAATACGGCTGATTTCATTGTCACTGTTAACTTCTTGGATAATAATCGTCAGATTGATCTTGGTATTTACTCCATACATTTCACCATTCTAGAAGACAGGGATACCTTACAGGGTAGTTAGGCATAGCTTTCAAGGTAGTACTGTTGGAATCAAATAAATAATTTGCATACGTTTTGATTGCGCAGACATATAATTCACATTTCACCCTTGCTAGCAAGATTATGGTGTCACGAAATTCTGGATTTACTTCTTCTCTTTGCACTGTTCTGAATCATTTATCAAGGTTTATGTATAGATACATGGTTTATGTCAGATATACTCAAATGAATGAAGATATGTTTCCGCTTGCTGTATGTTCCCTGGTATAGTCTATAATGAAGATGTTAAAGTAAACCCAGAATGTGTTAAAACTAATATTCTCATTGAGAAAAATATTACATGTACCATCCTGTTTTGCTAGGTGGTGACAGCAAGCCTATAAATATGCAAATATGGGATACAGTAGGTTCACTACTCTCCATGCTTATATTTGTGCTCATCATTCACCCCCCCACCCCCCATAGACCTTATTCTTCTTAGGTGGTTTTCTGTTTGAGATTTTCCCTGGTCTGTTTTCTTTTACTTTCCCTTATTATGTGTTTAGGGTATTGTTATAGCCGTAATATATTCGCTGTTGCGTTGCTTATAAAGTCTTAAAAAATACAATCTAGCTTTATGGTGATTGGACTGGTTCTGCTAATCTTGTCATGAATCTATGCCTAAACTGGGTCACATCACATGTATGCCTATCTGATAATCTAGAGATAGTTAATCATCTAGTAAATGTTTTATCCTTAGTCTATTGGAAGCTTTGAATTTACAAAATTTCTGAGTAGCATAGTTTACTTGCATTCTTAAGCAGGTATCGGCAGTAGACCAAAACAAAATTCTCAAAGGTTGGGTCAATCTGGTGTTTCACATTATGAGGATGGCTTCTTTTAAAGGGACCAGATCTAGTGAGGGAATGATCAATTTTCACATTGTGGAGCAAGTGAAGAGGTCAAAGATCTTGAGATCAAGTAAGTTAACTTCATGTTCCTTTTACAATTTCTGTTTTTTTTTTTCCATTCCTTTTTTTACTTTTTGTGATATGCTGCTAATACCACACGACAACCTTCATAGATTAACAACAGTATTGTTATTTTTTTGTACTGGAATGCATTTTACTTTTCTTTACTATTTTCTAGTATGATAAATTTTTGTTATGGTTCAGTTTTGTCAAGTTAGAGGCCCGATTAGTTGTTGTGTTATTAGATTTTCCTGTTGAAAATTTGTTAAATTATAATTTGCGGCGACAATTGCTGACAGTGCATTAATCTTATTATAGGGTTGACACCTGATTCTTCTTCCACGTTTTACAGGCTCCTGTCTATCTGTCTAACAAGAGAAAAATAATTATGGAAGACTATTTCCCTTGTGAAGGGAAGTGTAAATATGAACATAAACCTGAAGGTCCTGAACTTCTGCCTTGATCAACTCCCCACTTGCGCTCTTATTTATTGAGAAGTTGAGGTTTTTTTTATTTGGTTGCAGCTCACGTGTTGGCTTTCAATTATCCAACCATGGGGTTTACTATTTGCTAAGAATGTCGTCGTTTTTAGTACTTCAGGATTAGCTTGAGTAAGAGTTTTCTGTATTTGCCACTGCTTACCAACTACAACTTTATGTGTTTCTTATAGGGAAATAATAGACTTGTACAAAAATGTTTAAGTAGAAACTCCTCAGGAGTCGGGTGAAAATCTCTTTTCATTTGGCTTGCTTCGTCGGATTGTTATGTTGCTGCCATTTTCATATTTGTTCTAATTTTCTGTAACTGTCCACATTTTTGCAGGTGCTGATGGCAAGAAAGGTGGTGCTGTTCTTCAAGGTATTCCCAAGGGAGGAAAGACCCCTGCAAGTGGTGGCAAGTCAAACAAATCTCTAAAATCTACTGGGTCAGTTTCATGCGATTCTTGTACCAAGTAAGATACTATCTTTGAATTTAATTATTTTACTTAAATCTTTGTGATGTCCATATATTGGTTGTCCGCTAATCAGTCAGTTGTTTCTGCATTTGTTCTCATACTGATTTGGTTATTATGTTCATCTGTGTAGGGAATTCGGTTGATTTGGTTATTATGTTCATCTGTGTAGGGAATTCGGTACAGTTCACAGTGAACTGCAATAGGTTGTAGGTGTCTATTAGTTTGTTTAGACTTATTTTTTGGTGCCTAGGAAGCTTGTTTTGCAATCATAATTGTTTCTTTTGTTCATAATGAATTGAATGATTTTTTGTAAATGTGTATGTATGAATTGTAATATAGTTTGAAGTTTGCAAATTGAGAATGTTTGACAGATTGAAAAATACAAAATTGCAGGCCTGTGTTTCAGGTTCAGTTGTTGTATTGCAGGCCTGTGTTTCAGGTTTAATTGTGCAGGCCTGTAAACTGGAAGCCCAGGTCCATGAGAATGACCTGGACTATCCATTTTTTTTAATTGTAATTGAAAGAATTGTCACAGATTTAACTGTGACCAAAACTGTGAAGAAAAAAACACGTGTCATCATCTTAATACTGTTACAAATGAGAGTAACTGTTTAAACGTTTCAATAATAGTGACAAAAAGGTGACAGGTGTCCATAAAGAATTTGTTGCAAAAAATATGCAACACTTATATGTGTTATTTTAATCGTAAGAAAAAAAAAACACGTGGAAAATATGGTGTAAGACACGTGTCATCACCGAATTGTTGCAAAGTTAGAATAACAATTAAATCTGTTATAATTACTGTGACAAATGAGCCACGTGTCGCTATTATAAAATTAGGTTAACTGTTACTATTAAATAACGTAACAGTTTTTAAATGTGATTCTTACCAAATTTTGTCACAGTGAAAACTGTTACAAAAAAAAATAACAAAAATTATCACAGCGTTTTTCTGACGGCCTATATGTGTTACAAATTTAATCAGTAACAGAAATGCCCTGTGACAAAATCTTGGATTTGGTGTAGTGCCTTTCAGTGTTGGTCATTCTTAATTTACCATTGCCCTTGAATGTGATGCTTCAACAACTTCCTCACATGTATCATCATTATGAGCAACCTTCGCATAAGGTTTGAGGTTGTACCTAATCCAGACTACTTCACCAGACTTAGAGTTCCACCATTCGGTTTTATTAAGCGGCTTGTCTACATCCATATCTTGATCTTCAATTCTTTAGGTTTGTAGAGATCTTTCCCCAGGGTCTTCAATATTTTCATTGACGACAACTTTGGTACCCTAAAGAAGATATTTGAATTGAACGTTCCATTCTTTCTTAGTAAATCTCCATTTATCGTAAGGGATTTCCTTGGTATAAATTTGTATTGCTAAGAGGCGGCATTGACATTCCACGGTGACTTCCTTAAGATTTCATATCCATCTATTTCTTAGATCTAAACTTGAAGATGTAGAGATGTTTACCAACCATTCTTGTTTCTTTTTTTTTATATATTTTCTCCAAGGTAGAGTTAACTCTTCTTTCACTTCGTCAAACTCTATCTCATCGTCAGTCATAAGCTTACCAACTAAGTTGTTGGACCAGATGTCTTCGAATATTTTTTTTTCATTTGTTCGCAATGCATATATCTGGTTATTTGTATAGGATTCCAAGAATGATAAGTTGATGGTCGTATTCTTAGGGTTGGAAGAGGAGGTTTGGAAGAGAGGATTATGATGATAGTTGTCATATATTGGGTCAAGAATATCAAACTCCAATAAACGATGTCTCTTCCAACACCAATGATGTGTCTTCCATCATCAACGAACAAGATGATCTTCTTTTCAATAAACGATGTCTTTCACATCTTCAAAACGAATAATTCTTCACTGAGTAACTATTGTCTCTCAGACCATAATGATATACTCTCTCAACACCAACAATAACTCTATCAACACCAGATACAAGTCTTTCTCTTCTCACTAAAACTCCACCTCAAAAGGTGGTAAAGAACCCTTCGAAACCTTAGGGAACTACATTATATATTCTCAAACTCTCATATGTTTTCATCACCGTATAAGCCTCCATATATAGTAGTCATAAAATTGGGTATGAAGTGATCCCAAGTAAACTTAGCCTCCAAATATCTTGTTATACATGGAAATATCAACTTAGTCAAGAAGAAACAATCCCTAAAATAGGATTTCTTGGTGAGTCTTAAACCATCCGAGAACTTTGACAATAATAGACTTCTCAATCAATACTTCTTTTTATCACTAGTCTACTAATCCCCCGTCATCCCCATCCATATCACTTTATCACGCAATTCCTCTGTATATTTATAAATCCATCCATTCTACAAAAATTCCCTAAATGATATCCGAACAAAAATTAGTCTTATGCCTAAAGAACATAAAACTTGTGCACATGAGTGATATGTCAAATGTTATATTTGTAGTTGCAGGAAATCCCACAACACACCCCTCATCATATCTTGATAATAATTTCTAGATCTAAACTTATTTGATATGAAAATAGAGATGAAAATCCTAAAATTATAAATGGAGACACAAGAATTTACGTGGTTCGATCAATATGATCTACATCCACGGAGTTAGGATTTTTCACTATGATTATTGAAATTACATAAGTATTACATTGGGACTCCATTAATGAGTACTTGAGCTCTCGCCTAGTTTTTGGGGAAAGAAGATGATAAAGAAAATAAAGTCCCTCTCTAAAACATATCTCTCTCTTCCTAAAATTATCCCCCCCTTTCTCTCTCCTGCTCTCCTCTTTATATAGGATATTACATAGTGGATGAAAGCTCATGTACAACTAATATTTCCCTTAATTTCGGATTTACCTCATGCGACATTTCGCAGTCTACAAATGTTAATCTTCGCAAGTCTTCTTGATTCTTCGTGGAATCGTCACACCTTTCTCATATTTAAGCTAATATCATTTGTTGCGTCGTTTCTAATATTTCTTCTGCGACATTATTATGTTGCGTCGTTAATAATTCGCAAGTGAAGGTTGTCGCGATATTCGCTCCTACATCTTGCCTCTTTTTTCTTGAATATTGCTTGAAGAGCGATCTTCAGGAAAAAATCAATTGTTATAGTTGTTGGAGTGAGATATGTTTTGTTGGAGTAGTCTTTGATCTTTGTTGATGAAGGAATGAGCGAAAGAATACTTTTCTTGAAAAGTACGTACTTGCCTCAATTCTTTTGCGAAGTTCCGAAGCTTTGAGAAGTATATATGAAGTATCGTTTCTTGAAGTATGAAGTATCCTTGAAGAAGTATATGAAGTATCCATCCTTGAATGTGAGTAATAAGTATTGCCTCTATTCATGCGAAAATATTGCTTCATTTTTGGTGAGAATTCTTGTCCATTTTGGAAATGATTCTTGCCGAGAAGATAAAGAACATAGAATGTTTTCTTGGTAATCCATAGTTGCCTTTGTTCTTTATCTATGAAGGTAGAATCATTGAGAAAATGTTGAATGAGCGAATTGTTTCTTTATTCTTATCTTGCCTCTGTCTCATGCTTTGTGCTCATGTGATAGTATAATCTCTTCAAGTTGCTTATAATTTTGCGAAATAATTGTGCGAAATAACCACATTTTGCAAAATAATCATATTCTCGAGAAATTTTGACTTATTCTCATGAAATTATGAATACTTCTGAAATTATGAATACCTCTCGAAAATCTCGAATAATACCCCGAGAGATTTGATAGACACATTTTTGTGTCTAATTTGATCTCAATACTATATATTGTTGGCACTCGATTTTGTACTTATTATGGTGTTTTATGTGTGTGTAGGTATTTTTGGGGAATAAATATTTTTGGAAAATTCGGCTCGAAAAATTATGCGGAGCACCCCGGAGGACATTTGCTATGCGGACCCCTACTTTGGATAAGGGGCACCTCAATTGATAAGGGGTACCCACATGATATTTACACCCAAGCAGTTGGTTAAGGGGCACCTCTTTCTTCCCCGGAAAAATGGCGGGAAAATCCTGTTCAAAATTTCGCCATCGCGTAATTACCTGGGAACTATTTGGAGTCGATTCTATGAGGTTTTCTCGTTAAACTTGATTGAATTGGGCTTGATACTCTTAAAAAGGGTTGGTAAATCCTTTGGTTTTGAGAAAATAGCAAAGTTCACGTGGATTTAAGAAAACAGAGGAGGGGGAGATATTCACGGGATTTCACGAGTTGTTCTGTGGATTGCGTGTGTTTGAAAGAGTCTTGACTCCATTTATAATGAGTTCTGAACGTGTTGAAGTGTGAAGGATATAAATACGGCAACTAATCTCGTGATTTACAGCTGCAGATATGTGAAATGAAGAAAAAATATTCTCGCGTTATTTTTATTGAAGGAGAGAAGATACGGGAATTAAATGGGAGATACGATGGGTTATTGAGTATATAATGTTGTTGGGGAGTCAGAGAAAGGGGGTGGAGAGTTTGGGATAGTTTAGAGCATCACAGAGGCGCAAAATCAACACCCGAAAAAATTGTTTCGCTTGGTGTAGTGAAGAACACGAAGAAGATAAGACCCACAAGTGACCGTCGTTCTTCAACAAGTGTTAACGACTCACATCCGTGGGTCGTAGTTCACAACGATCTTAAATCAACGGAACAACGACAGGAAGGTTTTATCGTTCTTTGCAACAGCTCGGTTTGTAACACTTATAACTGTTACAAACCCGGTTTTTATTTGATATCTCTCCTTTTCATCATTTGTAAGCACCTTTGAGCAATAACATCATATTTTGAGCGTGTTTCCAACATGATGAGCTAAACCTAATCCTTGGGGCGACGGAGGAAGCTATCTTGCCAATGAAAAAGTGGTAATTCTTAATTATTTAATTTGTGCAATTTTTAATTATGATTATTTGCCTAGATTGAAAATAGATTTTATGATTTTTGTTAAACAATTGTATTTTCTATTGATGGAATATGCTTGCCCTAGGGTTTTGATATCCCATGCTTTGGATTAACATTTGTTGTTTCTAAAAAATCTACTTTTGCAATAGTTGAGAATCAAATTGAACGTGTGAAATTGCATGATTGTAATTAGTATCACTTTGGAATTGGTAAATAGCGGAATCCTATCCCCAGCCTCTCCATAATTTCCAAACAACTTTTTAATTGAGCTTGTTATTTTTATTTACAAAAATTAATTCTAAAAAAATCTGCTTTCACAAGTCTTGAACGAACCTATTACTACAACATCATTGAAAATATCCATCAATTTTTGGTGCCGCCGACGCGGACTTGTGTATAGATTTGTTTTTAGGTTTTATTTTTATTTTTACTTTCATTATTTTTGTTCTTTTTTACGCCTTTTGGTATTTCTTGTTTGTTTTCAGATTTGGAATTGAGCTAAAGAAAAAGGGAGAAAGCGCTGAAAACAAAAGCGAAGCCAAAGAAGGAAAGAAAAGAGGAATCCAAAAGGAGTGAAGAAGAAGATTTTGTATATTATTATTATTATTATTTATTTTTTTAGAAAATGTAATTAGGTAATTATTTTTGTAATCTTTTATTTTTGGACATTTTTATTTTTTATTTTTGGACATTGAACATTGGACTTTTTTTTTTTTTTTTAAACCCTAAGGAAGGGTTATTTAAATATAACCGTAAGCACGAGGAAGGACGACGATTACGATATCGTCTCGGCCCCTCTGGTTCGTACATGACATAGGAGTCGTGGCCCAAGTCGACTTCAACGGTTCATCCCCGTCCGGAACGGAGGTAAGAATTCTAAACACCCGCGAATCCCCGCCAGCGGGTTTAATTGGATGATTTTGTATGCATATATGTTGAGGTCTTGAATACTACCGCTTTAAATTCCTAGTAAAGGGCAAGGACTGGCCATACAAGATAAGGGTTCGGATTTCATCACTGTTCTCTTCTTGCCCGCCTTAGAAAATGATACCAAATGCGAACCTAAGCTTAAAATACTGACTAGAACGAGATCGATAGGGTAACGAGCTTAATAGGAAAGTCATTCGAAAAATATTGGTTACTCTTTAAGCATACTTAGAAGTTCATGATGGTTTCTATGAGTTGAATGCGTGACTGCGCCGCCTTGTAATGCGGTGAGGCCTTGGGTATCAAAGCTCCACGCAGCTTCCCTCGTCTCTATTCAACTTACTTAAACTCGGATTGATTCCGTAGGGGTTTGCTTTCAGTTTGTAACGAATTCCCTTCCGAAGGATTAGAAGCTGGTCTAGAAACACTCTAAGTGGAGCCATCATGCTTTTTGTTTGCTAGAAATCAGTAGGTTTGTTTTGGTCGAGTCAGCCTTGTTTGTGTTTGTGTAGAATTCCCTTGCAGTTAGGATGTCAAACTCGGTATTATAACAGCCAATACAATGATTATCCAACTGAACAATATGGACATTACTCTTCTTATGTGTGAATAGTGGTTGGGAACGCCAATCTTTTAAAGGTTATGGGTCATACCATGGTGAGCCCAATTACTATCCACATGAGCATCGGTCATTCGAGCAAGAAGATTATAGTACTAGTTCTTCGTCTCTAGAGGATACAATCAAACTTTTGAAAAGTAGTCCTTTTTATGATCCTTCCCTGTCCTACTCCTTCTTTAGAAGAGTCCCTCGTGGATTTAGCTAAAACGACATATAAGTTAGCCGAGGTGAATAACGTAGTTATGGACGAAAGGACTACAACAATGACCGAATCTTCTTTAGAAGACATCCTCAATAGATTAACTCAAAACTTAGATCCAACACTAAGGGAACTTTCTTTGGAAGAGACCCTTGAGAGGATAGCTGAGTCGACACGTAGACTTGAGTTAGAGACGAACGAAAGTATTACTCGAAATAACTGGAATTGCCAATATAGTGTATCCAATAATACCCTTGAGAATGAAGATAGTTATTCGCATAATCAAGATGACGAGGTTAGAATTGGTGACACTACTTGTTTAGATGAGGTTCGATCTTTTTCATGTTATTATAGTGATGATCATGATGTGGAAAGTGTTGATGAAGAATATGAAGTTTTTAGGCATAGTGATCAGGAATTTGTTTCTCCTATTGAGCTTTATAATGATAGTAATATTTCTCCGGTTTAAATCCAAATAATTTTAATAATTATTCACCTATTCAAAAGGATGAGGATTTGACTAGAAGTATCTCCGTTTTAGACGATGAAGAATTTCCTAGTTACAAAGCCGATAATGGTTTAGAGGAATGGGTTTATCCTAAGAATACTGTTTTAGAGTCCAAGGATTTAGAAACAATAGTCTTAGACGAAGAAGATGAACTCGTAGAGCTTTTAAATATGAGTGAGGATGCATCACCTGAGTATAACCTAGAAGAAGCAATTGACCATTTTCAGGATTCCGATGATCTAGAAATTATGGAAATTGTAGATAGTCTATCTAGAGACACCCAAAACTCTAAGTTTGGGGGTGATTATCATTCTCCTTGTGCCTTACCTTTAGCTCTTACGAGATCCCTCACTTGGGACTTGACATATGTGCCTCAACCATTTTACAAGATTATCTTCATACACGTTTTCCCGAACCCAATAATGTCCGTAAAGAAGTTCAGTTGTTAGAAACCCATCCTCCTGGTTGATGTGGTCAACCCAGGCTACGATACCTCGATTGAATTTGTTTTCCCACCAAAACTTTTTCTCCGATTGTGGGAACTTATGAAATTCAAATGTGTCAGATATTAAGTTTCGAGACTAAACCTAATTACTTTAGGAGATTAGGGTCGACATATTTGTTTAAGGAAAACCACCACTCTCTTTGTGGTCAGTTGTGCAAGTCAAATTTGATTGACTTTAAGGATCCGCAATTATTTAGGTTATTATTATGTGCTTCTAAGTTTTTATTTGTGTTTTTCCAGACTCTAGAACCCGAACATTCGGATCTAAATTTTGAGGAAATGCAACCCAGAAAATATGTTATCTAGACCCGGTTATAGAACTTTGAACCCGAACCACGACTAGATGTAGTTGTCTTAGACAGAAACTAGACAAGGGTGTGTTTTATTTGTTAACTTTCTTGGCATGTTGCAGTTTCCTTTTACTTGTGATAGCCCTTTTTGGTTTTGGTGATCCTCGGTTATTCCTTATTACTTTATGATTCTATGAGGTGACTAATTCCTTCCCGATGTCCGTGAAGAATTTAAACTTAGCACTTCTTGGGAGGTAACCCATGCTCTTGCAACACGGTAATACCTTTCCTTGGCTCTTTTGCTTCAAGTGGTAACAGCTTTCTCCTTGTTCATGCTTTTCATTTTATCTTTAGAACATTGAGGACAATGTTAGGTTTAAGTTTGGGGTATGGGGAGAAACTGTTAGTTGCAATAAATAAACTCCAAAGACTAGAAATTTATGCTTATTAAGGTTGGCACTAACTAATCTAAGTGGATGGGAACATCTTGGTTGTAGGAGTTGAGGAATCAATCTGATTAGATGGAAACATCTAGAAGAGTCTATTCATAAAAGCACAGAGCTCAGGTGTTAGAAAAGAAAACATGGTAGTTTCGCCATATCCTCGTGATGGAAACATCGAAAGAATCCTGATCACTTCTTCTATTCTTTTTTTTACCATTGCTAGGGTGAAATAGAATGGCTGGGTTACAAAAAAAATAAAATAAATATATATTAATTAATTTGAGACCAGACCACTGCATCAACCGGAATAAATACAATAAAGTCGACCACTGTACCCTTGTATATGCCAATGTAGGTTGACCTAGAGTTAGGATTATCGACCATTGGTTCCCTTGTATATGCCGGTGTGTCGATATTAGTCCGGACTCCGAGATCTCACCATTAGGATAGGTTCACCTTAGTCAACATCATCTACGTTTTTCTCTACATCCATCTTCTTAATCTATCCATGTGATTGGTTGACTCCGGTTTATGATGTCCAGAAACTATCTGAGTAGAGCTCTGTCACTTTATATGAATTTTAGTATGCTTGAGTGCAAACTCGTGTACAACAATTGGAATTTCGCATCGGGGTTCCTCCTCCCGTAGTCAATGATAGTATGCCAACCAAGGAGATTCTTTAGTGCCGTCCAAGGTTCTGCGTAGATAGCTAGGGTTTGGAGTAAAGGTTTTGTGGGTACACCTCTTGTAAACCCTCCGGAGACAACACTCCGCCGCTAGGGCCACCTAGCGGTTTAACGGCTTGCTGCACGTGCTAAGTGTAGTTATTTTATTTTCTATAATAAATTTGCTCGAGGACTAGCAAATAATAAGTTTGGGGGTATTTGATAGACACATTTTTGTGTCTAATTTGATCTCAATACTATATATTGTTGGCACTCGATTTTGTACTTATTATGGTGTTTTATGTGTGTGTAGGTATTTTTGGGGAATAAACATTTTTGGAAAATTCGGCTCGAAAAATTATGCGGAGCACCCCCGGAGGACATTTGCTATGCGGACCCCTACTTTGGATAAGGGGAACCTCAATTGATAAGGGATACCCACATGATATTTACACCCAAGCAGCTGGTTAAGGGGCACCTCTTTCTTCCCCAGAAAAATGGCGAGAAAATCCTGTTCAAAATTTCAGTTACTACGTAATTACCTGGGAACTATTTGGAGTCGATTCTATGAGGTTTTCTCGTTGAACTTGATTGAATTGGGCTTGATACTCTTAAATAGGGCTGGTAAATCCTTTGGTTTTGAGAAAATAGCAAAGTTCACGTGGATTTAAGAAAACAGAGGAGGGGGAGATATTCACGGGATTTCACGAGTTGTTCTGTGGATTGCGTGTGTTTGAAAGAGCCTTGACTCCATATATAATGAGTTCTGAACGTGTTGAAGTGTGAAGGATATAAATACGACAACTAATCTCGTGATTTACGGCTGCAGATATGTGAAATGAAGAAAAATATTCTCGCGTTATTTTTATTGAAGGAGAGAAGATACGGGGAATTAAATGGGAGATACGATGGGTTATTGAGTACATAATGTTGTTGGGGAGTCGAGAAAGAGGATGGAGAGTTTTGGATAGTTTAGAGCATCACAGAGGCGCAAAATCAACACCCAGAAAAAATTGTTTCTGCTGGTGTAGTGAAGAACACGAAGAAGATGAGACCCACAAGTGACCGTCGTTCTTCAACAGTGTTAACGACTCACATCTCGTGGGTCGTAGTTCACAAAGCAGTCTTAAATCAACGGAACAACGACAGAAGGTTTTATCTTTCTTTGCAACGACTCGGTTTGTAACACTTATAATCATTACAAACCCTAGTTTTTATTTGATATCTCTCCTTTTCATCATTTGTAAGCACCTTTGAGCAATAAAATCATATTTTGAGCGTGTTTCCAACATGATGAGCTAAACCTAATCCTTGGGGCGACAGAGGAAGCTATCTTGCCAATGAAAAAGTGGTAATTCTTAATTATTTAATTTGTGCAATTTTTAATTATGATTATTTGCCTAGATTGAAAATAGATTTTATGATTTTTGTTAAACAATTGTATTTTCTATTGATGGAATATGCTTGCCCTAGGGTTTAGATATCCCATGCTTTGGATTAACATTTGTTGTTTCTAAAAAATCTACTTTTGAAATAGTTGAGAATCAAATTGAACGTGTGAAATTGCATGATTGTAATTAGTATCACTTTGGAATTGGTAAATAGCGGAATCCTAGCCCCATCCTCTCCATAATTTCCAAACAACTTTTTAATTGAGCTTGTTATTTTTATTTACAAAAATTAAGTCTAAAAAAAATCTGCTTTCACAAGTCTTGAACGAACCTATTAATACAACATCATTGAAAATAACCATCAAGATTCTGAATAATACTCCTGAGAGATTCTAAATAATATTGTTGAGAGATTCTGAATAACACTCCTGAGAGATTCTAAATAGTTCTGCTGAGAGATTCTGAATAACACTCATGAGAGGTTCTAAATAGTACTGCTGAGAGATTTTGAATAACACTCTTGAGAGATTCTAAATAATATTTCTGAGAGATTCTAAATAATACTTCTGAGAGATTCTAAATAGTATTGCTGAGAGATTCTGAATAATACTTCTGAGAGATTCTGAATAATACTTCTTTGTTATTTTCGCTGTCTCAAACTCATTTCCATGTATATATTCGTAAACTTATTTGTTTACATATAATCAATTTCGCAAGCTTATTTGCTTACTCATTTTCTTGTGTGGTCTTATTTTGCCTTCCTAGTTAAAGGTCTTATTGTGCCACCCCTTGTCATTGCGACAAAATTGCATGACGTCTTTACACTTTCATGTAAAGACCCATTGATCTTGCCGTATCATTTCTTTAGTATTATTGCCTCTGCAGGATGTTTTTATTGCGACAATATGACAGGCCTAAAAATTCTTGCGAACATAAAGCCCCATGACATTGCCGTCTTGCGACGAAATCGCAGGATGTCTTTACATTTTCATGTATATACCCATTGATCTCGTCTTATCCTTGCGTTAGTATTATTGCCTCTTCGGATCATCGCACAAATATGACAAGCCTAAATTTTCTATAAAATAAAGCCTCATGACATTTGCGTCTTAAGACACTTATCGCTCCCTAATGGAGGGTGCCGCCCTTATCATCTCCCCCTGTTGCCCCTTCAAGGAGGCGTACATCGGCCATACAAGACTAGCTCCTCCCATCCGGTCTTAACAACAACTGTTGTTTCGCACCTCTTATCCCTTATACCTATATGGCTTATGGTTACGAGGTCAGTGCACCCTAAGCGGAGTTTTCTTCGGGCCGAGTGCAACATGTGCCAAGACTTGCCAAGAATGGCCGAGACACTTCAAATGCCCTGCACTCTTGGCTCAACCGTGTACCTCGGCACCTTGGTCATACACCGACTCCTTGGAAGAGACCCTCGGTCGTCCAACCAGGGTATAACCTTATATATATAGTTGGAAATCCAAGGTATCTCTCCTGATGGGCTTTTATTGAATTCCCAAATCTCCATGACTCAGGTTCCAGGGGTGGTGTAACCTTTTCCCTGAGCCATGCAACAGAAACCCCCTTCTATGACGCACTTTAGGTCTTACATTTGCCTCTTGTGAAATTTTATTCGCGAACTAGGGTGTACGCCATAAAGGTTCGTCCCATTCATTCATTCTTTCATTTCTGTCAATTCTTTCAATCATTCATTGCGAAATAATCATTCTTTTCTTCATTCTTTGCGAGATAATCATTCTTGTCTTCATTCTTTGCGAGATAATCAAAGTTCGTGCGAAAAGACCAAATTCATGCCTCTGACCAATTAATTGTACTAGAGATTCGCCACTGCACAGCTATTGTGCGAACTTAAGCATCGATGGCTTGTTTATTGTTGGATGAGCTTTAGCGGATGATAGGTGTAGAATACACCTAATTTACTATCTAGTAGTTTATGCTTTCTTTGCTATTTTTCTTGTAAATTATGTATTTTACGCTTGTTTTGAGTTTTATAGCTACTATAGAGTCACACGGAGGAAAAGAAGAAGAAATCACCCAACTTGAGCCAAAAGGGCAAAAAGGTCATTTTACAGGCGATTGATATATGGAGCCCAGTTGAGGTTAAGGGGCAACCACTTTTGGGAGGAATACTAAACGCAGTCTAGTCCAGGTTAAGGGGCTGCCATCAGGTTAGCCCTTATCACAGTGACCAGACACTGAATAACCAACCCAATACTTAACCTAAATCGAGAAGAAGAGCTCTCTTTCTCAATCATTCTCTTCTTCCACCTGAAATAATCGAGCAGTCATGGCTGCTGTTGAGTTTGAGTGATTGAAGGATTAAATCAAGAACAGATGGAGAGGAGCTCAGAGATAGTAGAATCGAGAGATTGCTGTTGGGTCTTGAATCGAGATGATGGCCAATCGAAATGGGTAGAGTTTGATGTGGCTGTTATCAATCGGATAATGGATCTGAGGTGATTGAATAGTTCGCTGGAATCGACTGGGATTGAGAATCGATAATGGTGGCCGCTGTGTGAAGCTCGGTGAAATGGGTTTTGCTCAGATGGGTCTATGGTTGAATCAAGAGAAGAAATTGGCTGTTGCCATTGAAGGTGTTGATGAAGCTCGGTGTTTGAGAACTGCTGTTGTAGAGAAGCCACTTCTTGAGAGAACCGAGTTCTCTGTGTTACCATTGAAGATGCAGATTGAAGATGCAGATTGAGAAATTGGTGGTGATTTTGGCATTAAGATAATGGGTCTGCAGCCGTTGTTGATTTCCCTCACTCATATTGGTGGTCTCCGTGAGTCGTCAAGATAATGTCAAGCTCGATGGGTTTTGAAGATTGTGGATGTGGCTGTCAAATTATAGGAACTGCAATGGAGCTGAGCCTTTGTTGATGCAAGAAGAGAAGGAGGTGTATGTTGCTGTTTAAAGTGAACTCAGTGGATAGTAGAAGTTGATGAATGGCTGTGGCTGAGAAGGAGATTGAAACCAGGATTGAGGTGAAGAACACTGCAAAGGGAAGAAGCTGTTGATTCAAGACATGAAATTGATGAAGTTGTGAGCTGAAGTAGATGTATGTTAGGATGAATTTGTCACAGGGAAGTATGAGTGTGTGAAGGAGGTGGTAGCTGGTATTGGTGGTGTCAGGTGCTAAGCTTGAGCAAAAGCCTAAGCTGGTACTCAAGTAGCAGCTGGATTTGCAATGGGAAGCTGTGTGTTGCGGTGGTGCCGAGCTGAATGCAATGGCAGGACTGAGGTAATGGTGGTGCAGAGCTGTTGTCATAGCTGGAGTGAGGCCATGGAAGATTAACAGGGAGGATTTGGAGCCGTGGTATCGTGGCTTGGGTCTGTGAGCACAATGAGTGTGCTAGTGACAATGAAGAAATGATGGTTCGATAGAATTGCAGCTCTGAGATTAGAATGGGTTCTGGTATAGCTGAGAAAGGCAGGTAGCTACTGGTTGAAAGGAGCTGCGAGTTGCAGTGGGAGAATGTGCAGCTCTATTAATGAGTGCAATGGAGTTGCTGCCGCAAGTGATGTTGCTTGCAACTGAAATGACAAGGTTATGGCCTGAGCTGGTATTTATGGCAGCAACTGTGGCAGCCTCTTGTGGTGATTTGAGACAGGTGGACTGGTGGAAGCTGTGAGATGAAGTGCAGCATGGTTTGTGGAGGTGCAACTCAGGTGGTCGAGTTTGAGTCAGGAAATGGAATTAGTATGGAGTAATATTGCAGGTGACATTTGAAGCTTTGAAAGAAGTTGTTGTCTGAGGTAATGGTGGTGAGCAAGAAGGGTTATGAGTCTGCAATGGAAGCTGTGGCTGTGTGAGATACAGGAAATGATGTTGAATGGAAGAAGGCACAGCCAGAATGGCTGGAATTGCTTGGACCGGACATGATGTTGAATGCAAAGTGGCCTGGCTAGGGACCAAGATTAGGTCGGAATTGTCGGCCAACAGCTTAGTCGGGACTCGATGTGGCTCGGTTCTGACTCGTGACCCAGACCTTGACCTGTTGACTAACAGTTGACTGACGGTTGACCCGTTTGACCGTTAGTCCTAACGGTGGACTGACGGAATATTCCGTCGAATATTCTCCCGACGACGGTGAACTTTTTCAGGTGACCGGCGGCGACAATTCCGGCCACAATCCCAGTTTTCCGGAGAGAAAAAAATTCCAGAATTTTCTATGGACTTCTCTCATGGGTGTGAAGACTTGGGCTAGGAATTGGATGGAGAATTGGACTCAAATTTGGAAAGAGAAGGTGGAAGAGTTGAGAAAAGCTTGGATTTGGAAATTGAATTGCAAAAGGAAAAGGATTCTATTCCTTAGAAGATTTGGAGAATATTGAAGCCTATAAATAGAGAAGTTTTCTACAACTTCTACACACATCTCTACACACACAATTCTTTTCTTTTCTTATTCTTTGTGTGAACTCTTTTAACATGAGTAGTTAATTTTATTGATTGAGGATGAATTCCTAGTTCTTAATTTATGTTTTGAGTTTTTGTTTTCAAATTCTATCTTGAAGTTTTTCACATAATTATCGTTTGTTTTTACTAATAGGAGTGATCTTAAAGATATTCATGATTGATTGATAGATTGTTTGGGTGGCCAACTAAATTGATTTGTTAATTCGATCTAAAGCTAGTGAAAGTTAGGGGATAAGTAATCGTTTCTTGACTCTTTACATAAGTAGCAAACACGAGACCTTGCGGAGGGATTCCGTGGAGCAATTGTGTGTAGAAACAACGTTAGCAAGTGGACCTTGAGCTAAGAGTCTAACTACTAATATCAACCTAAGAAATTCACAAAACTTAATGCATGAGCCAAGTTACATCTAGGTTGAGCTAATTCTAGGTGGCTTGGTGATTAGAATCCGAGTCGAGAACTTCCGTGTCCTAGGTGATACAAGGGATTTAGGGGTTTAGCACCTAGCTAGCCGCTTTACCTACGGTTGGTGATAATTTGTGACTAATAACAAGTAGAAAAGAACATAACTTTAATCATTGTTTCGCAACGAAGAAGGATTCCTTGATCTTGTCTCTCTTATTGCTTTCAACTTTACCTTTTAATTGTTTTGTTTATTTTCTTTTGCTTTTTACACCCCCCTTTCGTGACAAAGTTTACAACTAGAATCTCGTGCTCCTCGTGGGATCGACCTTGACTACCCTATATTACTTGTTAATTAGGTAGTAAAGTATTAATTAATTTGTTGTGGTTACGACACGCATCAAATTTTGGCGCGCCGTTAGGAGCAATGATGATTTTAGTTGTTTTTATTTTTCTTTTGCTTTATTCTTGCTTTGTTGGATTCTATTCCATATCTAACTTGGTTTTTGAATCTTATTTCGGGTGCCGGTTTTCCATGTACGGTGGACAAGAGCAAGCATATTACAACAATCAATACGGTTTTCAACCTCAACATTATGACAACTTCCAACTATCCTTAGGATACAATCAAAACCAATCTTTTGGCTATGATCAATTTCCTACGAACCTTATGGATATTCTCATACATATCAACAACCTTATGACGGGTATGTAAGTGGACAAACACATGGATGGAAGGATAGTTATGCATCTAACAATTTGTTTTCTAGTAATGTGCGTGACAGAGAATTTGGAATATACTCCTCTTCATCGTGTTTTTCCTTCACTTTTTCCAAAAGAGGAGATACGATCTATAAACTCTATAAACGGTGGTAAGCGTGTGAACGTCGAGAAACTTGCACGAAATTATACAAATTGGAAGATGATGGAGACTCGGAAGAGCTTGTCGCAGAAATTAGTAGGACTATTCATATGGAACTTAAACGACGCCGGGATAAAGGTTATGAAACCGATGAAGATTCTTATTATGGTGAGTCCGAAATGAAGATGATTGTGTTGAAAAGGACCAACCTTTGGAGACTTTTGATGACGCTAGTGTAGATTACTCGAGCCTTGATCTTAATAATGATCAATCACCTATTCAAAAGGAAGAGCTTGAGGAAGATGCATTTATTGCTTGGCAAAAATTTCTTAAGGAAAGATGGGAGTCCGCTGAAGTGTATGAATGTTCCGACAATGAGGAAGTTATTCCAACTCCGGATCATAATAACGATCCTTCACCTATTCAAAGGAGGAGATTGGGTGTGACTTACCTATTGTTGTAAACGAAGTAACACCCGCACAAGAAGATTTTACAATCTATACCGATGAGAATCATTTTAGTGAATGGCCCGATTCCGATGATGAGAATGTTGAAGAGATGATACTAGAGGATGAAACCACATTCATTGATTTTGTGGAAGACCCAATTGAACTTGCTAATGATTATGATGATGCCGAGACTTTGGTTAAGGTAGAAAACGACGAAGAATGGTTGCAAGGTTTAATAGAGGACCACGATATACAAGAGGTAAGTAATTCACTCAATTTTTTAAGGATGACGAGGATTCTATAATACAAGAGATTGTGCAAGGTTTGTCTAACCCTTTGCCTATTGATTCTTCTCCTTCACCTCTTATTGGTTTGAATGTATGTGCTTGAAAGTATTTTTGGATGATTTTGTTTCTAAATATCCACCATTGGAAACACTTGATTCTAACACTATGCAGGTTTGCCAAGAGGAATACATAGAAGTTCCCGATTTCTATGTTCTTTATACACTTCCGAGTGTGGACGAGAATAAGTGTCGGGGAAAATTCTATCGAGCGATAATTTCACTATTGTTTTCTTGTGCTAATATTTGTATGGAGTTATTGTTTGCAAAACAGGTATTATGGGTGGATCCTCAAATTTTCCGATTGTTAGTATATGGGAATGAATCTTACGAGAGCTAAGTCGGGCCGTCGACTTTAAAACAAGCGCTTAATGGGAGGCAACCCATTGGTTTTGTATTTCTTATCTTTTGCTTTTTGTTATTTCTTTTTCTTGTTTCTTATCATGTTAAAGTTTCCCACCTTGACTTTATTAGGAGGATTCAATTATATTGAGGACAATGTAAGGTTTAAGTGTGGGGGAGTGGTTAAGCATGTTTTTAAAACAAAAAATTACAAAAAAATTAAAAAATTTTGAAAAAAAAAAAGAGTTTTACTTTAAAAACTTCAACTTTTAAAGATTTTAGAGTCACTAGCATATTTCTAGGTATGTTTACATAGAGATTTTGACCGACATAATTGAACTTGGAAATGTTAGAGAATTACATTCGGATTTCTTGTTTGTTTGAGTGTTAAATAATGGATTTAATCATGCCGGTGATGCGAATTTGGTGCAGGGAGAAGTGCGTTATTAGAGTTGCTGATCAATCATTAGTGGAGACTACCCGTATTCATATCATGAGAGGCACCGACCAGAAATTTTCCATCTACTAAAGAGCTTCTTTTGAGTGTGTGTCACCATACGTAAATTCCGGGTAGAATGGTGAGCTACCCAACCTCCCACCAATAGAAGCACTACTCTTTGATCTCTTGAGTGCTAATTTTGTCAATCATGAGGGTGACGTCTATAGATGAAAGCTTCCTTCTTGTAGTTCGATTTGCAGTTAGCACCATTCTCTCTCGCGACAACAACGGATCCATAGAAACACATCATCATCAACAAGGAGCGACATCAAAATCTACAAGGAAAGTTGGAAAAGTTTAAGGTTTACAAGCAACGGAACGAGAAAAAGAGCAAATTCATGAAAGCGAAGAAAATTAAAAGGTGAGAATTTTTGAAAGTTTATGATTTCAAAGACGATACAAGTTGTGAAGAATCAAGTGGTAAAATACTTCTCCCACGGTCATGGTTGTATTTAATTTCTCTTGTTTTGTTTTCAAAAAAAAAAAAAAAAAAAAAAAAAAAAAAAAAAAAAAAATTAATATAAAAAAAAAAAAGATAAAAAGAAGAAAAAAAAAAAAAAAACAAGAGAAATATTTGTTTTGTTTTTATTTTAATAAGCCGTGGGAAAGGAAAATTTATAAGGAAGTTTCAAGCGACAAGGATTTTTAAGGTACAAGAGTTAAAAAATTGTCAAGGATTAATGAAATTCGAGGGTTTATCATCAATAGTTGAAACCGAAGACGAACCAAGATAAAAGCGAGGAGCGGAAGACGTTTCTATTGGATGCCGTGAGAGTGGTGTTATCATAATTGGCAATCGGATGTGAAGGTGAGTAAGTAATCTCATCCTCGATAAAAATGGTTGATTTCCTTTCGTAGAGATCGTTAGAAAATGGTTTTTCAAAATATTAAAAGATGTGGGTTTTTCAAAATATTTCGGAAGTTGTCCTTTCCACCATTCAACGTGTTGCAGGAATTCTCTCTTCATTCCTACCTGCACACATGTGAGAACCATAAAAAAGTCAGTCTTTTTGAGTGCAATTATCATAAAATCTTTTGGTGAGGCGAAGTCGAGGCGAAATGCTTATTGATCGTTTCTCAAACACGCATTCTCTCATTATGGTGTGGTTATTTCTCACTCAACAATTAAGAACGAGAATATGTTCTTTAGTATTTCTAACTTCTTATTACTAGCATGCGAAACTCTATGTCCTCATAACTCTTTGGATGCTTGTGACGCTTGAACGCTTTGAAGTTGTGAGTTTTTAGTTTGATTTGCTCGAGGACTAGCAAAGTCTAAGTGTGGGGGAATTTGATAGGTGTAGAATACACCTAATTTACTATCTAGTAGTTTATGCTTTCTTTGCTATTTTTCTTGTAAATTATGTATTTTACGCTTGTTTTGAGTTTTATAGCTACTATAGAGTCACACGGAGGAAAAGAAGAAGAAATCACCCAATTTGAGCCAAAAGGGCAAAAAGGTCATTTTACAGGCGATTGATATATGGAGCCCAGTTGAGGTTAAGGGGCAACCACTTTTGGGAGGAATACTAAACGCAGTCTAGTCCAGGTTAAGGGGCTGCATCGGGTTAGCCCTTATCACAAGTGACTGTGTATAATCGAATAACCAACCCAATACTTAACCTAAATCGAGAAGAAGAGCTCTCTTTCTCAATCATTCTCTTTCTTCCACCTGAAATAATCGAGCAGTCATGGTCTTTGTTGAGTTTGAGTGATTGAAGGATTAAATCAAGAACAAGATGGAGAGGAGCTCGAGATAGTAGAATCGAGAGATTGCTGTTGGGTCTTGAATCGAGATGATGGCCAATCGAAATGGGTAGAGTTTGATGTGGTCGTTATCAATCGGATAATGGATCTCGGAGGTGATTGAATAGTTCGCTGGAATCGACCGGGATTGAGAATCGATAATGGTGGCCGCCGTGTGAAGCTCGGTGAAATGGGTTTTGCTCGGGGATAATCTCGTGGTTGAATCAAGAGAAGAAATTGGCCATTTGCCATTGAAGGTGTTGATGAAGCTCGGTGTTTGAGAACCGTCGTTGTAGAGAAGCCATCACGAGAACCGAGTTCTACTGTGGTTACCATTGAAGATGCAGATTGAAGATGCATTGAGAAATTGGTGGTGATTTTGGCATTAAGATAATGGGTCTGTTGTTGTTGATTTCCTGTCACTTGTTGGTGGTTCTGAGTCTTTGAAGATAATGTCAAGCTGAGATGGGTTTTGAAGATTGTGGATGTGGTCACAAATTATAGGAACCTGCAATGTAGTTTGCCTTTGTTGATGCAAGAAGAGAAGGAGGTGTATGTTGTCTGTTTAAAGTGAACTCGATTGATAGAGAAGTTGATGAATGGCTGTGGGCTTCGAGAAGGAGATTGAAACCAGGATTGAGGTGAAGAACACTGCAAAGGAAGAAGTCATTGATTCAAGACATGAAATTGATGAAGTTGTGAGCTGAAGTAGATGTATGTTAGGATGAATTTGTCACAGGGAAGTATGAGTGTGTGAAGGAGGTGGTAGCCGGTATTGGTGGTGTCGGGTGCTAAGCTTGAGCAAAAGCCTAAGTCGGGTACTCAAGTAGCAATGAGTTGCAATGGGAAGTCGTGTGTTGCAAAGGTGCACTGAGCTGCAATAAGGCGGGATCGAGGTAATGGTGGTGCGGAGGCTGTTGTCACACTGGAGTGAGGCCATGGAAGATTAACAGGAGGATTTGGAGCCGTGGTATCGTGGCTTGGGTCCATGAGCACAATGAGTGTGCTAGTGACAATGAAGAAATGATGGTTCGATAGAATTGCAGCTCGAGATTAGAATGGGTTCTCGTATAGCCGAGAAAGGCGGGTAGCTATTTGGTTGAAAGGAGTCACAGAGTTGCATAGGGAGAATGTGTGCAAAAATCGGCGAATGAGTCTAATGGAGTTGCCGCGCAAGTGATGTTGCTTGCAACCGAAATGACAAGGTTATGGCCCGAGATGGTATTTATGGCAAAGAATCATGGCAGGCCTCTTGTGGTGATTTGAGACAGGTGGACTGGTGGAAGCTGTGAGATGAAGTGCAGCATGGTTTGTGGAGGTGCAACTCAGGTGGTCGAGTTTGAGTCAGGAAATGGAATTAGTGTGGAGTAATATTGCAGGTGACATTTGAAGCTTTGAAAGAAGTTGTTGTCTGAGGTAATGGTGGTGAGCAAGAAGGGTTATGAGTCTGCAATGGAAGCTGTGGCTGTGTGAGATACAGGAAATGATGTTGAATGGAAGAAGGCACGACGTAATGGTCGAATTGCTTGACCGACACATACCTGAAGTGGCACAGCTAGGACAGTTAGTCGAGTCACCTGATTAGTCAGACTCGAGATGCTTGGCTCGGTTCGACTCGTGACCAGACCTTGACCTCGTTGACTAACAGTTGACCGACGGTTGACCCGTTTGACCGTTAGTCCTAACGGTGGACCGACGGAATATTCCGTCGAATATTCTCCGACGACAAGTGAACTTTTTCAGTGACCGAATGACTATTCCGGGATTCTGCCACAATCCCAGTCATGAGCAAAAATCCAGACTTTCTATGGACTTCTCTCATGGGTGTGAAGACTTGGGCTAGGAATTGGATGGAGAATTGGACTCAAATTTGGAAAGAGAAGGTGGAAGAGTTGAGAAAAGCTTGGATTTGGAAATTGAATTGCAAAAGGAAAAGGATTCTATTCCTTAGAAGATTTGGAGAATATTGAAGCCTATAAATAGAGAAGTTTTCTACAACTTTTACAGACCTCTCTACACACATCTCTACACACACAATTCTTTTCTTTTCTTATTCTTTGTGTGAACTCTTTTAACATGAGTAGTTAATTTTATTGATTGAGGATGAATTCCTAGTTCTTAATTTATGTTTTGAGTTTTTGTTTTCAAATTCTATCTTGAAGTTTTTCACATAATTATCGTTTGTTTTTACTAATAGGAGTGATCTTAAAGACATTCATGATTGATTGATAGATTGTTTGGGTGGCCAACTAAATTGATTTGTTAATTCGATCTAAAGCTAGTGAAAGTTAGGGGATAAGTAATCGTTTCTTGACTCTTTACATAAGTAGCAAACACGAGACCTTGCGGAGGGATTCCATGGAGCAATTGTGTGTAGAAACAACGTTAGCAAGTGGACCTTGAGCTAAGAGTCTAACTACTAATATCAACCTAAGAAATTCACAAAACTTAATGCATGAGCCAAGTTACATCTAGGTTGAGCTAATTCTAGGTGGCCTGGTGATTAGAATCCGGTAGTCGAGAACTTCCGTGTCCCATGATACAAGGGATTTAGGGTTTAGCACTGAGCTAGTCTGCTTTTACCTACGGTTGGTGATAATTTGTGACTAATAACAAGTAGAAAAGAACATAACTTTAATCATTGTTTTAACGAAGAAGGATTCCTTGATCTTGTCTCTCTTATTGCTTTCAACTTTACCTTTTAATTGTTTTGTTTATTTTCTTTTGCTTTTTTACACCCCCTTTCGTGACAAAGTTTACAACTAGAATCTGCTCCCTCGTGGATCGACCTTGACTACCCTATATTACTTGTTAATTAGGTAGTAAAGTATTAATTAATTTGTTGTGGTTACGACACGCATCAGCGGACTTGGACGAACTTGGCTTGTACTAAATTATCTTGTGCGAAAATATAAGACAGTACTTTATCTTTATCCATAACTTCGATGTTGTTAAAAAAAATTCATGCGAATAAATACGCATTGGCAGAGATTCGAACACTCCGAAATGCAACTTGTTCTCTTCACAACACCAATTGTGCTATCAACTGTTTGTAAAGTAACGATGTTATTCGCTCACTTATTCTCATATTACCGCCCTTGTGTACTCTTTCTTTGTCTTTTCTAATTTTCGCTAATGTTTGCGAAAATGTAATCTTGGCTGATGTTTCTTCTTGCTTTGGGCGAAATATTCTTTACGAGATGAGCTGCTCTGGATGATTATTTCACAACTTAATTTCCCTGAAATGAATCTTCTTTGTCTACTGATTTTTTTTTTTTTTTTTTTATATGAAGTATCCTTTTGCTTGACTTTCACGAAGTATTTTTTCATCCACTGTATAAGCTTTATGTATAACCTTCTCTCTGTGCTTGACTGGATCTGTGGTTTTTTTGTGAGTAACAACAAGTATTCGCCTTTACTAGAGTAATCAATGAGTGTGAAACGATATTCTTCGTTGTGATGGTAGATGTTCCGAACTAATTGAGCAATTATAATGATGCCTTTGCAAGCTGCACTGACTACCGAAGTGGATGAGTGGTTGATTTGCTACGAATTATGTTGTCTTCGCAAGAGTTTTATGAAGATTGGTTTAGTTTGTCAATAATGACAACGTTTGGTCCGCGTTAATGAGAATTCTTCTTCGCCGTTTGGTTATTGATTATTTCTTTCTTTTCCTTTACTTGTACATTTTTTTAGACCAGTGAAATGGCAGAATTTTAACTTGCTGGTCCCATTGAGCTGTTGTGTTTTTTTACGATTTCGTTGCAAATATCTTCCTGTTGTCAAGTTGATATTATTGGAGCTTTGATCATCCGTGATTTACTGGCTCCTGTCATTGACTTCCATTGGGTTTGTCTCTTTGCTAGCGTTCCAGCTGGTTTGTTTCTTTGCGAGATGCATTCATTGTTGTCCCGTTTCATCTTTCGTTTGCAAGTTACATTTCTTGAGATGATTATATGTACCTGGGACTCATGTTTCAAGTTAGCAATTGATCGTCAAAGCTATTATTTCAAGTGCGTTGATGTACTCGCAATTAAAAATTTAATATTAAAGTCTATGAGATCAGAGTTAAGAATATTCCCTTTTGATATGTCGTTCGTTCACTGATTGGCAAGACTTCTTTGTGCGAGATGATATATTTAAATCTCGCAGATAGATGGCTGGTGATGAGATGGTTCTTCCTTCAACTGACTAATTGGTTGTCTGTACTTAACTTCAATCAACCTGACCAACTAATTGTATTAGAAATTCGCAACTTGATTTCTATAGATTTGTTCGCAATTTCATTTTCAACTTCATTTTTCTTTTATTCTTTTGCTACGATCTGAACGTTGCCTCCTCATCATGGTTATTTTATTCGCAAATCGGTTGATGAATAAAAGAGTTTTCATATTCGCAACGGAACACTTAGAAACTTCTTTTGTCTTTTTCTTCGGAATGGTTGGTTGACGAAATGATCCGTTGAACTTCGTTATATACTAGTTATTCGCTGATGATGATATTTTTCTGAATTGAGAACTCTTCGCTTAGGGAGTTTTTATTCTTCATAAAGTTATTTCTTCTGTATGCTTGGTAGAATCTGGTCAGAAGCTTCAAACTTCGCATAAATTATTCTCATGTTATCGCTCTTTCTATAATTCTTGTCTTCGTCCTTTTATATTCTTTTCCCGTTGCTTTACATGCCCTAAATGAAGTATATTTTCGCCTGTAGGATATTTCAAATCATTATTTTCGCAAGTATTGATTATTCTAATGCCCTTTGTGGTGAAAGATGATTCCATTCACGTTGTTGACTGGCATAGATTCCTTCGTGTTGTAGCTTTTGTTCTTCTTTTCGCTTCTGGAGTTTATCACAGATCTATTAACCTTGAACTCTCAACTTTTTCTTCTTTCGTATTCACAAAAACTTCCCGCTTCGCAATGACCTACCACTTCGCATGCGTTGGTTCCTCCAAATGTTTCGTAGAAATTGTTTCCTCCATACACTTCGCTCGCTTCATATTACATTTTTCTCAAACTATTTTATCCTAATACTTCGCATACATTGTTGACAAGAAAGATTTGATCGTTGTGTCTTATTCCTTTCTTTGCTCTTGGATGCCTTACTTACGGGGTGCTCAAATGGTGATAGCCGAAATCGAGTCTCAGGAGCTTTCTTTTTAACATATTATTATTCTTCTCCTGCGAAGTAACAGCTGCAACAAGTTGTTCTCCTTCCCTTTCCTTTTTTACCTCTATTATTTTCTTCCTCGCTGTCACTGAGAATTATGGTGGTTCTGCTGGAAGTATTCACAAGATAATGGGTTCGTATGTGCTATTATCAATGGTAAGAAAACTCGGCAATAATTCGCTTATACTGAAATTTCTTCGCCATGGACGAAACAAACTCGACTACTATTTTTCTTCTTCGCTGCCCATTGACATTTCATAGCAACTCCAGCGAGATAGTGATTAATTCCATGAGCCAAGCTAAATGTCTTCTACCGGTAACAATAAAAGCTAAGAGAAACTTTTATTCCAACTTCGCTGTTGACTTCTATCGCAACTCATACCTGAGCCACAAAACAATGAACGAGCAAATCACGATTTTAATGGTTTGCTGCGAAGATATGGCTCTCAAAGCTATAAGGTTCCTGATATTTTTCTGCATATCATCGACAAGAACGATATTACCGTCAATCTTGTTCTAAGATATTTACATATGGTCACAATACTACTTTAAGTAAAATCAATCAAATAAATCAATCAAACAATATTATTTTATTATTTTTCATATCATTGATTGTTGATGAAGACTTCGCTTTGTTTCCTGAACTCCCAATTAGTTTTTCCAAGTCTTCTCATCTCTACGTGTTGATTTTTGATATTTGAGTGTGTAAATCTTAATCTAAATCCCCATTTTTGCCTTTGGAGATCAAATACTTAGTGAGATGTAGATTTCTCTTAACTCTGTTCCCATTTTCCTTCGCACATGCACAAATTCTTCCCCTGGTAACTTCTTGACTTGTGAATTTCTCATATATTTTTAATTAAGTTTCCATTGGGTTGTAACGATATTTCCTTCTCTTGTTCCTTATGCGATGTCTTAGATCCAAAATTTGTTGCTCGAGAAGAAGATTCTTTACGCAAACTTCCATTTTCATCCCTTAATTTTGTAGATCTAGTGAATTCATCACTAACAGTAGCCAATTTTTTTTTTTAAATTTCTTAAACCAACAAATTACAGGAAGGACAAAATCCATTACTCTCTCTCACTATTTCTAGTGCCAAATGTAGTTGCAGGAAATCCCACAACACACCCCTCATCATATCTTGATAATAATTTCTAGATCTAAACTTATTTGATATGAAAATAGAGATGAAAATCCTAAAATTATAAATGGAGACACAAGAATTTACGTGGTTCGATCAATATGATCTACATCCACGAAGTTAGGATTTTTCACTATGATTATTGAAATTACATAAGTATTACATTGGGACTCCATTAATGAGTACTTGGAGCTCTCAGTCTAGTTTTTGGGGAAAGAAGATGATAAAGAAAATAAAGTCCCTCTCTAAAAAATATCTCTCTTCCTAAAATTATCCCCCCTTTCTCCCTCCCGCTCATATTCACATAAAAACACAACTCAGTAATTCAACAATAGCCTCATACCAAATTTTTTCAGCATCAAAATACAAATTTTGAATTGAATGTACAAAATAAACACAAATATAGTGAAATCATACAACACTCTTGGTCAATATTTTACTAGCAAAGATTGATATGTACCAGACAACACTTCATTTGATGATAGTACAGGGTTAAGGTATGATTATGGAAATTTCTATGCATCCAAGTCATTTTTCGATTCGTCGAAAAATGGAAGAATCTTGTGGGGATGGGACAACGAATCCGATCGAACTCCAGATGATGAAATTTCTAAAGGATGGGATGGGATTCAGGTAAATATAAATTATAAGAAAATCATCATTAGATAAATTATAACATGTGTGTTACTTCCTGGAATCAAATTTTAAATTACATTTCTATGTTGACGTTGATTTCTTTCGAATTTATCCCGAATAGATTCTAATAGGTCATCGGGACATGTGTTGGGAATGGGAAACCTAGCCATTTTCTTACTCGGAATTTGTTTCATGAGAAATCCTCTGAACATCTAGTATTTTCGAATTTTAAACCGCAATATTGGTTTACCCTTTTAGACGATTTTACATAATATTCATGTTTAGTTTTTATTGGTTAAACTACTGGTATGTGCCCGTTTGTAAAAAAAAAAAAAATCAAGTGCGCGCCTCAACTACATATTATTTGGGTGCACAGACCCTTTTGATAAACTTCCCCGTTAAGTGCAAGAATTCCTCTTTATAAAAGGCGTTGCTTGTATATCTTTTAAACAAAGGCTTCTCTTAAATGTAGCCCTCATATTTATTAGCCATAACTCATTTTAAACAAATGCTTAAGCTAATCAAATATACCTTTATAATCATTCGACATAGCCCACGAAATTATGTATAATTATTATTATATATAACCCATAATAATGAGATAATCACTAAATCACTAAATCCCTAAATCAACATCAATATCTAATCAAATATATGTAAGATATTAGACATAATTAATGTTTTTTGTTTTAAGAATGATCAACACCCTCGATCGATTGTAGTATAATCATGATCGAGAAGAAAAACACATTATGTTATAGATTTTGTATTTTTATAAATTATGTTTATGGAGTTCTAGGAGAATGGTCCTAGGAAAAGAATTAAAACCTTAGTTAATTCATGTTGTTGTGGAATTTTTTTAAGGTAACAGTTAGAATATACACCCGATCAATTTTGATAGAGAAAATAAAATTGGGGTTTATATATAATTGTTCAATTTGTGAGAATAGTAAAAGAACAATTAGAATTAATTTTAAATATGGTTAAGAAGAAAAAATTAGGGTTTATTTTGATTTTGTGTACGAAGGATCTAAGTTTTTTCGAAAAACTACATAAATTTTCCGGAAAAACATAAAAAATTTATTATGAAGGATCTAAGTAAGCCATTTCTTATCATAACCTCAGCTACATAAATTTTCCGAAAAACTACAAAAAAAAAAAAAAAAAAAAAAAAAAAAAAAAAAAAAATGTTGTGAAGGATCCAAATTTGTTGGTTCTATGTAAAACATTTACTACCAATTCAACTTCCTCCCCCATCTTGTCATCGGGCAAGTCTCGGGTGCCGCAAAGTTCGGACTTAATAAAACCTTTCTTTGACTACGTAAATAACTTGGATAAGTTTTTGAGATATTTTTGGTAAGGGAAGTTTTCTAGTTGGTTTTGCAGGTGGAGATTCAGCATATCCTGGAGCTTTTGTTATTGCAATAGTGCCTTCGTAAAGAAAATATGATCTGGCGCTCTGAGTTTGTAAACAGAAAAGCATGCTAGTTGTTTTCCTTAAAAGTTTTCATTTCTCACATTTCTATTATGAAATAGCATTGTTTAGAAAGCAAGAAAAGCATTTAAAGATTTGGTTAATCAAGAAATGTGTTATGTTCGTTTGGTATAAAACAATCATTTTCCCTTTAGTTTGCATGACTTTGGAGATGGTAGTCTTATATGTTTTCTTCCAACGATAAAAAAAAATGGGAAAAACTGAGATAATAAACTCCATACCAGAGAGAAGACTTTCAAAATTGGTCAATTATATTGTTCATCAGAGTCATCCAAAATAATTATATAAAGATCATCAGAGAATGATCAGGCTGTACTTTGAGAATATACTCTATGAAGAACAAAAAGACAGAAAATCCTGACCCGAGACTTGAAGGCTTTTTCTTTACTTCTACATCTTCTCGTCCGTCTTAAAAAACAACTACCAGTATTAATTAAAAATGATATTATCCATGCCTTCAAAAGAAACAAGAGTATCAACATGCATTGTTGCTTGAAAAGTATTATCTGCAAATCCTATCTCAACAGTTCTACAGGAATATGAATGAATATTGTAAGTATATAATCTATTAATGTGTCTCACTAACAACTCACCTTTCTTGTAATGAACTACCCGTGTGTTATTCTTGCGCCCCCAGAAGACGTTGAACCTCACTATCCCACCGCAGATCGGAAGAATCACAGTGTGCCTCTTTTCCCAGCACTTAGTTTTGTGGTTTAATACTGATAACTCAATTTCCGTCCATAAAATAGGATAACACATGCATAATTCTCCTTCAAGCTCGATTAAATGCAACAACCAATTTTCAGACAATGACTTACCAATGCGTCCACTATGACCCACTGCTATAAACTTCTCAGTTTCCATTTCAAATGAAACAATCAAATGTGAGTGACATGGCCACCCATTATGTATAACACAATATAGACTGGATGAACCATCCAGTATAGGGTCCTGTTTATGATTACAGGAGATCTACCACGAGACGGGGGTACGAGCAGTTGCCAACATTTTTCCTTACTTTAGTTCTTATGTTAATGATCTAAAACTCATACCGTAAAGCCTCAATGGAAACCAAAAGCAATACATATTCCCTTCTCACATGGCAAAAATAAAAACCACATACATACTTAATATGTCTATTGGATAAACTCCAAGTCATTTTCTCATTTGTAACAGGATTCCACAAATAGTAAACAGGTTTCGTCCACCCGTTACAATTCAAATTCGTAAATAAAAGAAATCCATCATACGAACCCACAATTGATATAGGATTATCCTTGCTCTTATAACAGGAACCAATATCAGTTGTTTTTCTCTCTATATTATGAGGTTTTGCATCAATGAAGTAAAGCTCGATAAAACTATCACAATCAGAATCTGGAAAATGTTGCACAACCGTCACAGAATTAGACGGCCGAATCCATTGCATTATTACAAAATATGAAGTTCTGGTTAAGGCATGTAACTCTTTAGAATGACGCTGACATTGAAATATGTACTTCGGTGGATATTTCCCGAGAACTATCTTTTATGTTTGGATTTAGGGTTCATCTTTTGTTTGGTCTTGTTTTCATTTGAAAATTCTTGTTAAAACCAGAATTTCAATCGAGTGGTCTTTTATGGAACACCCTTGAACGCCAAACAAAGGTCCATAACTCACAAGTCATGGCGAGGTGTGTCCATTTCATATATGTCGGAGGATCCACATAGCCCTCGATTTATGTGTTATTTATCATTCCTATTTTTTTATGCCAGTGTTGGTGACTGGAGATAACTTTCTTCAATTATTCCTGGGATGGGAGGGAGTAGGTTGTGCTTCATATTGTTAATTCATTTATGGTTTACACGACTTCAAGCAGATAAAGCAGCTACAAAAGCTATGCATGTCAATCGAGTAGGTGATTTTGGATTAGCTCCTGGGATTTCGGGTCGTTTTACTCTCTTTCAAACAGTAGACTTTTCAACCATTTTTGCTCGTGCTAGTGCCCCTAGAAACTCTTGGATTTTTTACAATATGAGATTTAATGCCATCACTCTAATTTGTATTTTACTTTCTCCAGCTTTTCTTTAGGAGACAAGATAGAAGGTCAATGCAGGTGATAGCAATTTAAGTGACCATCATATATGGAATCAGGTCTAGATTAAATCAAGTCCACCACGTAGACATTCATAAACCCCCCTACCGTAGTTCTTAGCAGATAACCCCAATTTTGGTTTAATAGTAAATCCTAATAGGGGACGACCATACTTATTCAATTTATCTCTTTCAACTTGGATACCATGAGGTGGGCGTTGGAAAGTTTTAACATAAGCAACAAGAATTCGCAGATCCTACATACGTAGAGCGCGAAGCGCTTTGAACCCAAATACATTACCCAAGATGGAAGTAAACATGCTAGTAACGGAACCTTCTTCAAAAAGGTATAAAGGATAAGCTACATAACAAATATATTGATTGTCTTCTCCAGCAACGGGCTCGATGTCGTAACATCTTCCTTTGTAGCGATCAACGATGGTAAGTCCATCGGTCCACAGAGTTGTCCATGTACCAGTAGAAGATTCGGAACACATGTGATGAATACAAATTGGTTCCAATAAGTCAAGATGCTTCTGCCAGTGCCTATCAGTTCATGAGTTATTTATTGCTTAACGTAGATATGGCTATGAAAACTAATCCTATACCCAACTCTAAAGGTCTAATCAAAGATTTCTACAAATATTTGCTCTGGGAATTCAAATTATATTTGTCTACTAAATATCTAGAATCATAAATCCTGCTGGAGATGATTATGTTAGAGAATAGTTCGATCCTTGATAGCATATGTCTCTTTTTGCTTCTAATTGTAAGGAAAATAAGCCCATCATATAAGCAAGTGGATCCCGCAGAGTATTAAGAACCCAATCCTGACAGAGTATGAGATTAGCTGAGGCATTAGTTTGCCTGAAGAAAGATGCCAATGTTTGATTTTCTCTGATATTCATGAATCTTGGTAATTATTGAAGAATTCCACTTGGAAAGTATGTTCCAGATTTTTATTTTAGCATTGTAAAGAAGTCAAACTTGGTAAAGAAATCATAGCATAAAGTTTTAGAATGTACCAAATCAGAGGTGGTAAATAGCGCTTAAAAGCTGCTATAAGCGGCTTCTCAATCAACTATGACAAAGAAATGGACCTAACTTTGATAGAAACTTTGGTACTTTAAGTACTCGACAAGAGAGAAAGGGACTGTAAAGCTAACGCTTCTTTGTTCCTGAAATCTCCTTCCTCACCAAAAAAGCCCCTAGCTATCTCAGTTTCTTTTCTACCTATTGAATCTGACAACAAATCCAGTGTGTTATATTTGCTCGTAGTGTTGATTCTAGTGCCTGACCCTAAAGTTATGTCTGTTAAGTTAGGACTAAAGAATCGAGAACGTCCGTGGCTCTAAGCAATAGGCAACTTTTGAATATAGTAACATGCAATCCTTTATATATTAGCGTGAATAACAACCCTTTATTTCAAATTAGATTATAAACATAGTCATGAAATATAGTATAATTCTCCCATAGTAAGTATTCATTTTTCAGAGAAAGAAAGGAGATGAAGATATACAAGATCAATTAGGTATCCTCAAATCTAAGGCAATGCGCTAAGTGCAATCATTTGCAACAAGTTCACATGAATCGCTCACTAGGAATGGAAAGAAACATCTTAAATTTTCTCTCCAAGTCTTCATCTAGAACTTCTGTCAATCCTATATGGGGAATGCCTTATAAGAAGGACATAATGCTAATCCACGTTCTCCATGGTCAAGGAAGCATCGTTCTTTAAAGAATGAATCTTAACATCATTCTTCGGAGCTTCTTAAAGGAATGGCCCTTTAGGGACCTTAGACACTCAATCGTTAGATCGTCCACGCCCAACCCTCGACCTATGGGAATTTACTTACTGTCTTCGTGCATCTATTTTACCAGTCAACTAGACCCCTCTTTCCTTGCTCCATCGTGTCTTTGGCTGGCTGGGCATTAATTCTAAAAAAGGGAAGCTTACGAGGTTCTGACTTCTATGACCTGTCTTTGAAAAATAGGCTAGATCGGAAAGCTAAAATTGTGAAAGAGCTCAGCTTTTTCCCACTGGAACATGTGGTTTCTGCCCGGTTAGGGGGGTAACTTACGCTAGGTAGGAAATCATGTATACTCTTTTTAGGGTTATACGACACTTTTCATTAGTTGCAATGGCAATTTACTTTCTGTACGACTCATTTGATTGTTGTGATTCAAGATAAGGCAAATATGAGACCAGCAAATGTTACTGGGCCTAGATCCTTAGTAGGATAAATTGGCTCAGTTTATAATTGGGAATCCGTTTCATCAAGCAGAACCGGGTCAGTAGATTCGATACTCATTATCGCAAGTGCAAGTAGTATAAGTCCAAAGAGAAAAGGTTTTGTGCTTGTTGATTAGGCATGATCTGAAGAAGTCGAATCAGACCACTTAGAAGGAATGTGTTTAATGGCACTTTGATTTGTTTATAAGAAAAGGGGCGGTTGGGTGTGTTTCGTACTAAGGTCACTTGTACCACCTAGTGACTTCATCAACTATACTACAATGATATTGGCTGACTTTATCAATTGTACTACAGTGACATTGGCTATGAGAAGTGTGTTGATGTCAATTTGGAAGATTGCATTTGAATGTTCGGCAATATAAAATCTCAAAATTTTCATAAAAGCATGGAATTTTTGCAATTAATTCACAACATGGATTAGTTTCGAAGGTAAAAGAAAAGGAAAAAAACTATAAGGTCAATGGATACCAGAAGCATTTCCATAAGCAGAAATTATTCCCAAATATCAGAAACAAATTGTATTTGCTTCACAAAAAATTATACTTTATTTTTGTTTTTATTGGAAGACCTTCTGAAATTTTATACACAAACTAACTTCTTTTTTTTTTTAATTCTATAAGTCAAAAAGTTTCTTTTGGGTGTGTATCCAAACCGGCTATAGGACCTTGCTTACTATGCAACTATGAAATTAACTCCCTTGCGCGTTTTTGAATGGTCTCTCAGTAATTCCACCTGCATCTAGAACCTAACTTTAACATGTAAGACTCAAAAGAGAAAAAAAAAAATGCAGAGTGCAGACTGTATCCGACAAAAATAAAATAACTTTTTTAATTTTTTTTTTGGGTCTAATGTCCAAAGGTTATATTAAAGTTTAAACCTCCAAGAGGTCTACTACCTACAAGCCCGGGTAGCTAGGAAAAGAAAATAAAAAATCCCCCCACCCCGATGCTGACGAGTTTCGAACTCAGGTCGCTGGTATCATCACCCAACAAATTTACCACTGTACCACAGTGACATCTGCCAAAATAAAATAAAATAATAAAAAGATCTCTCTGTGATATATGGATGGATAATTAATTTTTATATTTATTAATCGTCTTTTCTTCTACTATTTGACTGGTGCTAGACGCATCGTGATCTCCACCGTTAAATCTCCCGGAGAAAAATCTAATGGCCGCTATTAGTAGTTCTAGCATTGGGATTGGTGTGTTGAAAGTGGGGTTCATGATTTTATCGTTGTTGGTGAAAATTTCGAAATTTCTCCCAAAATAAACTTAGAATTTTTGATTTTTTTTTAATTCAAGAAGTAATTTTATTGATTAAACAGAGAAAGCACAACTGATAATATCACCATTCACCCATTCCAAATTATTTCGTGGGAAATTCACTATGTACGCAAAATCCTCACTACTTGTAGAAGCAATGATGTTATAGTCTAGCCATTCATCATCATCATAATCATATATTTGTTTTTCATTCTTCTCCTTGCAATGTTTTGGTCATATTCTTAATTTACCATTGCCCTTGAGTGTGATGCTTCAGCAACTTCCTCACATGTATCATTGTTATGAGAAATCTTCGAATAAGGTTTGAGGTTGTACCTAATCCAGACTACTTCGCCACAGTTGGAGCTCCACTATTCTCTTTTATTAAGCGGCTTGTCTATATCCATTTCTATTCTAGCAATTATTATATGTTACCATATCTTGATCTTCAATTCTTTAGGTTTGTAGAGATCTTTTCCTAGGGTCTTCAATATTTTCATTGACGACAACTTTGGTAACCTGAAGAAGATATTTGAATTGAACGTTCCACTCTTGCTTAGTAAATCTCCATTTATCGTAAAGGAGTTCCTTGGTATAGATTTGTACGTAATGCTAAGAGGCGACATTGACATTCCACGATGACTTCCTTAATATTTCATATCCATCTCTTTCTTAGAACTAATCTTGAAGATGTAGAGATGTTTACCAACCACTCTAGTTTCTTTTTTTTTTTATATTTTTTTTTCCAAGGTAAAGTTAACTTTGCTTTCATTTCGTCAAACTCTATCTCATCGTCAGTCATAAGCTTACCAATTAAGTTGTTGGACCAGATGTCTTCGAATGTTTTTTTCTTCATTTGTTCAGTAAAGCATATATCTAGTTGTTTGTAGAGGATTCCAAGAATGATAAGTCGAGGGTCATATTCTTAGGGTTGGAAGAGGAGGTTTGGAAGAGAGAATTATGATGATAGTTGTCATATATATTGGTTCAAGAATATCAAACTCAAATAAACGATGTCTCTTCCAACACTAATGATGTGTCTTCCACCATCAACAAACAAGATGATGTTCTTTTCAATAAACGATATTTTTCACATCTCATGACGAATAATTCCTCACTGTAACTATTGTCTCTCAAACCATAATGTACTCTCTCAATACCAACAATATCTCTTTCAACACCAGATACAAGTCTTTCTCTTCTCACTAAAACTCCACCCCAAAAGGTGGGACAGAACCCTTCAAAACCTTAGGGAACTACATTATGTATTCTCTGACTCTCGTATGTTTTCATCACTGTATAAGCCTCCTTATATAGTAGTCATAAACTTGCGTATAAATTGATCCCAAGTAAACTTAGACTCCAAATATCTTGTTTTACATGGAAATGTCAGCTTAGTCAAGATGAAATAATCCCTAAAATAGGATTTCTTGGTGAGTCTTGAACCATCTGGAAACTTTGAAAATAATAGACTTCTCAATCAATACTTATTTTTATCACTAGTAGACTAATCCCCCCTCATCTCCATCCATATCACTTTATCACGGAATTCCTCTGTATGTTTATAAATCCATCCATTCTACACAAATTCCCTAAATGTCCTTTTACACAAATTCCCTAAATGTTATCCGAACAAAAATTAGTCGTATGCCTAAACAACGTAAAACTTGTGCACATGAGTGAGAGGTCAAATGATACATTCACATAAAAACACAACTCAGTAATTCAACGATAAATGCATTCTACAATAGCCTCATACCAAATTTTCCAGCGTCAAAATACAAATTTTGAATTGAATGTACAAAATAAACACAAATATATTGAAATCATACAAATTATAAGTACATCATCAGTAGAGAAATTATATAACATGTGTGTTACCTTCTGGAATCAAATTGTAAATTACATCTGTGTTGACACTGATTTCTTTCGGGATTTATCCCGAATAAATTCTCATAGGTCATCGGGACAGGAGCTGGGCAAAGGGAAACCTAGCCCTTTTCTTACTCGGAATTTGTTTCATGAGAAATCCTCTAAACATCTAGCATTGTCGAATTTTAAACCGCAATATTGGTTTCCTCTTTTGGACGATTTTACATAATATTCATGTTTAGTTTCTATTGGTTAAACTATTGGTATAGGCCCGTTTTTACAAAAACAAAATCAATTGCGCGCCCCAACTACAATTTTTTTTCTGGTGCACAAACCCTTTTGATAAACTTTCCCGCACAAATTCCTCTTTATAAAAGGTGTTGCTTGTATATCTTTTAAATAAAGGCTTCTTTTAAATGTAGCTCACATATTTATTAACCATTACATTTAAAATAAATACTTAAGTTAATTAAATAGACCTTTATAATCATTCGACATAGCCACAAAATTATGTATATATAGACCATAATAATAAGATAATCACTAAATCCCTAAATCAACATCAATATATAACCAAATATACGTAAGATATTAAACATGATTGATGTTTTCTGTTTTAAGAATGATCAACACCCTCCACATCTTCTCGTCCGTCTTAAAAAACAAGTACCAATATCAATTAAAAATGATATTATCCATTCCTTCAAAAGAAGCAAGACTATCTACATGCACTGTTGCTTGAAAAGTATTATCTGCGAATCCTATATCAACAGTTCTACAGAACATGAATGAAGATCGTAAGAATATAATCTATTAATGTGTCTCACTAACAGCTCACCTTTCTTGTAATGAACTACCCGTGTGTTATTCTTGCGCCCCCCGAAGACGTTGAACCTCACTATCCCACTGCAGAACGGAAGAATCACAGTGTGCCTCTTTTCCCAGCACTTAGTTTTGTGATTTAATACTGATAACTCAATTTCCTTCCATGAAATAGGATCACACAGGCACAATTCTCCTTCAAGCTCGACTAAATGCAACAACCAATTCTCAGACAATGACTTACCAATGCGTCCACTGTGACCCACTGCTATAAGCTTCTCAGTTTCCATTTCAAATGAAACAATCAAATGTGAGTGACATGGCCACGCATTATGTATAACACTATATAGGACTGGATCAACCATCCAGTATAGGGTCCTGTTTATGATTACAGGAGATCTACCACGAGACGGGGGATACGAGCAGTTGCCAACATTTTTCCTTACTTTAGTTCTTATGTTAAGGATATGAAACTCATACGGTAAAGCCTCCCTAGAAACCAAAAGCAATACATATTCCCTTCTCACATAGCAAAAATAAAAACCACAAACATACTTAATATGTCTATTCGATAAACTCCAAGTCATTTTCTCATTTGTAACAGGATTCCACAAATAGTAAACAGGTTCCGTCCACCCATTACAGTCCAAATTCGTAAATAAAAGAAATCCATCATACGAACCCACAATTGATATAGGATTATCCTTTCTCTTATAACATGAGCCAATATCGTTTGTTTTTCTCTCTATGTTATGAGATTCTGCATCAATGAAGTAAAGCTCGATAAAACTATCACAATCAGAATCTCGAAAACGTTGCACAACAGTCACAGAATTAAAAGGCCGATTCTGTTGCATTATTGCAAAATATGAAGTTTTGGTTAAGGCATGTAATTCTTTAGAATGACGCTGGCATTGAAATATGCACTTCGGTGGAAGCCTGCTAAGTATGTCTTCGACTATAGAGTTAGGGAGATCAACATAGAGCTTGCCAGGAGGTTTTTGAACATCAACAAGTGTATGCATAGGGTCATGCTCTATCAGGGGATCACAAAGAGACACGTCAATTATAGGAAGAGGGTTATCAACGTCATTATTTTTTTTTGTAGAACAATCCAAGTAGGTCTCTCCAACAGATTGGAACCCATATCATGCACGAAACTATAGCATTCATGTTACCTGTAATTATCAAGTGAGATGTAATAATTACTTAAAAGACAAAAACAATCAGGTGAAAGGAATGATCAAATCGATGTAGATATGATACACAATGAACGTACGTGGAAAAAGTGCCATGCAAAAGAAGACGTACCAATGCAATTGAACTCACCAAGGGAACACATAAAAACAGATTTAGGATGGAGTATGTTATTGAGAAATCACTTGAAATAAGAATCCTTACTGTAAGTATACTTATTTATCTCCATTTCCACGTGTACTAACAGAGCCCACGTGGAGGCCATGTCTCAAAGAGGGATGACACATAGGGGCATCTATGGCGTTTAGACAACGTGCCATCTGTCAAGACCAACAGTCGAAGATGAAGGAGCATCCAAAATAGATGATCCCACACAACACCAATGAGTTATTCTACCCCATCACGAGGTAAGATGTAATCAACGGTTGGGGATAGTCCAACTGACACAGACGTGACAGGGGAGGACTGACACCGTCTGGCACGGACTGGATAGCCCCAACCACTCGCATTAATGTTGCTCAGTGGGCACGTGTCAGACGACCCACGAAGGAAGCGAGGATAGGTCAGCGTAACAAGCGTGGGTATTATAGAAGCTGCGGAGTGACAAGGAAGTCCGCGGACCATGCACTGAGCACAAGAAGATAAGGTCCTCATAGCTCCTTGTCGGTGGACCAACTTGGTTGAGTTATATATATGAGTACCCCTTCCCACGGAAAAGGGGTCGAGAGTAGAATTAAGGAATAGGAGAGAGAATAGAGAGAAGTAAGTATGCGTTTATGGAGAATCTCTCCATAAACCACGTTAATCTTCGTCTCCCTTACTTTTGTAACCGTTTACCTTATAGTGAATATCTCCGGATCCGTGGACGTAGGCCTTAGTGTCGAACCACGTAAACCATCGTCTCCTTTACCTTTAGTACTCGTATAGTTTCATTTACGTGTTTATATCTCAGATCTATCACCTTGGGGATGAGGATGAGATCATGACAAACTCGCGGGTTTGGAATCTATGAATCATCATCTACCTAGGCATAATATGCTTTACCCGCACTTTAATGCATGTATTCAATTCATGTTAAGATTGTTTGTGATCACGCGGACGATACCTGATTTCCTTGTTCACAATTTGGCGCTAGAAACAGGGACTTTGTCCCGGTAAAAAGATTTATCTTTCCCTGTGATTTTATAGCCTCTACCTCAAAAGTTTTACTTAGAACATAGACAGATCTCTGTTTAAATTTATTTTTCGCACGTATTTGTATTCTTTGTGCCGTCTAACAATGAGATCTGGGTCTTTTACGATTTTTAACTAGCAGATCTGAGTCTGGGGGCTATTTTTCGCACATACTTGTGTCTAATGTATTTTCTATCAACGGATCTGGGCGTTGAGTGACCTTTAAGCCAACAGATCTGTATTTTAACTGATATTTCAAACATAATTTCCACCAACAGATTTGAACTTTTTGCAAACAACAACCCATGGACCTTATCCGGTTAAATCCGCATCCGTCTATGTTTTTCGTATTGCTCGCCAAACTAACAACCTGAGTACACTCGTTGCCACTGGAAATCGAGCTTATGAAATCAAAGTTGAACTAACAGATAACCCGTGGACTTGTTGTCTCGGTTTACCTCCATGTTCTTTGTGCAGAATATTGCAATGGAAAGGAACAAAGATGCCAGAAAGACAAAGGTACCTTCAAAAGGGGCACATAGGACTACGCCGGTAGTAACAAGGAGCAAACAAAAGGGCGCGGGACTCACAGCCGGGGACAAGACGCAGAACGGTGCGGAAAGCACATTCCTTTCAGATGCGGGCATCATCGCAATGGAAGCAAGGAAGGCCGCGGCGGCAAAGGCCGCTATACCTACCGAAGGAACTTCTCAAATGGTCGCCTCCAAAGTGACAGCTACGACCAGGCCTACGGAACCTCGAGAAACAGTGGCAGAATCAGTAATCCAGAACCCCCCTATGGGATGCCGCAGACTAACGAACAAAACGAACAATCGCACGCGAGATCCTACGAAATGATAGAGCCGGGTAGACGATGATAGCGGTGGAAATCAACACCGCGGCCCCAGGAACAAGCTCGGAGTTCGGATAGGAACAAATCAAGCATCAAACCGGTCTGCGCAGTTTTGGCCCAATTAGAAGAACTAAAACGGAATCGAGCGGACATACGCGGACGCGGTGGCCTTACTAGCCCAAGAGAACCGGCAATTAAGAGAAAAGATCCTCCAAAGCGCGGAGCTAGAAAATCGGGGGACGAGGCTAACTCGAGTGATTGCATAGAGACCTGGAGGATGATCCTCGAGAACACACCCGCAATAGTCAACCGAAGAGGTGCGCGGAATAATAGAAGGCCCGACCCGACTATCACCGGACACGTCGAGACTACTATGATGAGGAGGAGGCCACGACGTCAAAATCTACAAGGAAGGCACGCCCTTCCATCCAAGAAGAACACTGTAAAGCAATGGAGAGTCTCCCGCGAGAGATGTTAGCGAGAGATCAATCAAATCAAGACCGAGACGAGGGAGGTGGAAGACTAGAACGAGTTATGAAGGAAGCCAACACCACCCCACTCGCACAACAGCTTGGCCACCGCTATCATACCTGCGAAGTGCCCGGTCCCATCCTTTGAGTGTTACGACGGATCCACCGATCCCGCTGCCCACCTACGATATTACAACGGGGGTAATGGCCATATGGGACCACGACGAAGCTATACTTTGCGATACTTCCCTTCAAGCCCTGAAAGGATCCGCCCTATCTTGGTTTGATAACATCAAGCCTGGATGCATCAATTCGTATGATCAACTCACGGAAAAATTCTTGGCTACCTACATGTACAACAAGGTTGTAAACACAAGGATGGACAAGCTCTTCTCACTTGCAATCAAATACAAGGAGTCCATTCGAGAATACACGGATAGGTGGCACAAGATATGTCAAGCCATAGGACATGTGGATCCGTGGTGAGTATTAATTGTTACAAATGGGGGCTTGACAGGATGAGCCATTTGTTTGTTGAAATCCACGGTACCTCTCCAACCACGAGAGGGAGACTTGAGGATAATCATCGAAAAACATGCAAGGTTGGAAGAAATTCAAAGAGAGAACCCGAGAGCACAAAGCTCAACGACCCCCACGGACCAATTCCGCGGAACTAGCGAACGAGATCAAGCGAACGCCAAAAGGATCGGAAAGATGACCACAAAAGGGGTGGAAGAAAATTTGAAGACCGAGTCTACACCAAGCTCAATGCCAGGCTACTCACACATTTTAAAGGAGATCAAGGATCGTGAAGACTTAGACCGGCCTTGGTCTAAGGGGAAACAACCACCGGCCTCGGCGAATCCAAAGAGTATTGCGATTTCCACTTGCTTCTACGGGCACCCAACGAGAAGTGCAAAAATCTCAAGATAGCGATACAAAAGCCGATTGATGCGGGGATCTCAAAAAGTATATAGAGAAGACTGAAACGGAGGACGAACCAAACGCAAACAAACGGGTCCAATTGCCGAGGGTAACCGTACACCAACACTATATCCTGTTCGGAAAACAAAGAACCAACCCTAACCGCCTGAGATAGGGGAAAAGACGAGGAAGCAATTTGAAGATTATTGTGAGCTCTACAACTTAGACGGAAAAGAAGTGGAAGAGCACGAAGAATGGATGAACGTACCCCTAACCTTTCGAGGCCGAGGACATAGAGGGCGACATGGAAGATCACAACGACCCTTTGATCCTCACTCGCCAATCGCAGATGCAACATAAAGAAAATACTCATTGATGGAGGGAGCTCCGTAAACGTCCTGTTTCATGATACCTTCAAGCGCATGGAGCTTAATGACGAACAACTCTTGACCTCGCATTACACCATCTACGGATTCAATGGCACGGCTACGAAGCCTATCGGGGAAATTATTTTGCAAGTAGACGCAGGTCCCATGAAAGTTAACGCCCGCTTCAGTGTGGTGAACACGCCTTCACCCTACAATGCCATTATTGGACGAAAATGGGTCCACAAACTTAAGGGAGTCGCATCCACGTACCATCAATACCTTAGGTTTCCTACTCCTTTAGGGGTAATGGAAATCAAGGGTGATCAAGTTTCCGCAAAGGAATGCCGGGCAATGCAAATACGGCTCAACAATGAAGAAGACGAGAAAAGAAGAGCCCGCATGGCTCGGAACAAAACAATATCCAAGGACAAAGCCATCGACGAATACTTGGAAGAGATCTCAGGAAAAAACTTGTCTAAGGGGAACTCCGTAGGGAACACGGAGGCATCAACATCAAATGCTAACCAGGGCGCTCTCGCAAACAAAGAATCGAGCCTACCAAATAGCAATTAAAGAAAGTCCCCCACCTTGGGAACCGAAGCCCACGTTTACATCCTTGGAGCGGTGAAGGAAGTTAACATAGGGACGGAGCGAACCCAAGAAAGATCAAGATAGGAACTCTAATGAGCGAAGAACGCGAAGCCTCACTAATAAAACTATAAAGGAATACGCGGACATCTTCGCATGGAAACTATCTCGATATGCCCTGAATAGACCCGAAAACAATGCAACATGAGCTACGCATTAAACCCGGCACACCCCCACGACAAAAGATACGAAAGGTGGCTACGAGTATCACAAAGCAAGAGAAAGCAATGAAAGTCTCTGGAGGCCGGATTTATAAAAGAAGTCAAATATCCTACTTGGATCTCTAACATGGTAATAGTACCAAAGAAGAACGGAGGGTCGAAATCTGCATCGACTTCACCAACTTGAACAAAGCATGCCCCAAGGATAGTTATCCGTTACCCAAAGATTGATCGGCTAGTCGACGCAGTAGAGAAGGATACGAAGAGTTATCATTCATGGACGGATACTACGGGTATAACCAACTATTTTTAGCAGAAGAAGATCAGCAACACATAGCATTTTACACACCCCACGGTCTCTATTGCTATGTAAGGATGCCTTTCGGACTCCGGGATGCGGGAGCAACGTACCAAAGGATGGTCGATGCTATTTTCAAGCCGTGGATTGGCAGGACCCTTGAGGTCTATGTTGACGATATGCTCGTCAAGAGAAGATTGAGGAAGAACCACCACCAGGACCTGAGGGACATCTTCGAAGCTATGAGAAAACACAATATGAAGGTCAACCCGGAAAAATGCACGTTCGGAGTAACATCGGAAAATTCCTTGGGTACACAGTGACAAAAAGGGCATTGAAGTAGATCCCGCAAAAATCCGAGCCATAGTAGACATGCCATCCCCAAAGAACCTAAAAGAAGTACAAAAGCTCAATGGATCCCTAGCAGCCACAGGAAGATTCATCTCAAGATCCTCGGATAGGTGCAAACTCTTTTTTAACATACTGAAAAAGGGGACGAAATTTGAGTGGACGGCAGAATGCGAAGAAGCTTTCCTAGGCGTCAAACAGTACCTAGCAGAGATCCCTATCCTTCAGAAACCAGACCCTGACGAAGTTTTGGCACTATACATTGCAGCAATGTACGATGCGATGTAAGCAATACATGTCGGAACCCACACAAAGGAGGAGCAACCGATCTATTATGTCGACAAGACTATGAATTCCTTGAAATAAACTACACAAGAATCGAACAACTCATCTTAGCCGTCGTATGGTCTACATTAAATGAGGACGTACTTCTTAACGCATGACATACGTATCCCATGCCGAGCGCCCTTAGAAGCTATCCTCAAAGGGGCAGGAAAGGTAGGACGCATAGCGAGATGGAGCACATACCTCGACCAATTCAATATCCACTATGAGCTTCAACACTCTCAGAAATCGCAAGTGTTAGCGAACTTTCTAGCAGACCTACCCTTGGAGAACGAAGAAGAAGTGCGCATACAAGGATGGAAGGCCGTGGGCGCTCCAGAAATAGACAAACTAGAGCCGAATAATATTCTTGAACCAGCGAACCCACGACAATGGGAGGTCTTTGTTGATGACTCCAAAAATAGAGAGGGCGCGGGGATAGGCATCGTCATCACCACACCCATAGGGGACAGAATCGTGCACGCATTCAGATTGGAATTCGAAGGCCATACAAATAACATCGTAGAATATGAAGGAGTGATCCACGCTCTCCGCTTGATAATCGAATTAGGGATACAAGAAGTGCGGTTGACAAGTGACTCACAACTAATCATACGGCGGATAGGTTACGAATACAATGTGTATGACGCAAACACTTGATGGCGTACATGGCTCAGTGCAAACATTGGCTTCCCAAGTACCAAAATCAAATTCCGACATCTACGCAGAAGGAGCTTAGACACGCAGATGCCACGGCATACATATCATCCATGCTTAAAAATGAGGATATCAAAGCAATCAAGATAACAAGAGTGTACACGAACCATCCATATCATATTCGATGACTTCCGGGCACGATGACATATCGACATGATGATGATGAAGATGACATCACGCGACAAGGCGATCGAAGATGACGATTAGCGGAAACGATTGGAGAGTCGAAATCCACTCTTTCCTAAAAGAGGGGAAGCTCCCCAGGATATCAAACATGCTAGGAAAGTACAATCTAGAGCAGGGATGTACGAACTAAGAGACGAAACCTTATACAGAAAATCATTCCTCGGGCCACTCCGTTGATGCCTGTCCCGATCAGAGGGACATATCGTCTTGAAAGACATCCATAGAGGAGACGCGGGAAATCACAGTGGAATGAGATCCCTAGCAGATAAGGCGAAGACGCGGGCTATTCGCGGCCAACCATGATCCGAGATGCGGCTAGAATGGCGAAAAGGTGCGAAGAATGTCAAAGGTTTGGTAAACGAATCCACGCCCCACCACAAAGTTGAACTCGTTGACAAGTCCAAATGGGGTATCGACATAGTAGGCCCACTCGTATCGAGGACCGGGAAAAGAATATTCCTAATAGTGGCAAAATTCAGATTATTTTTATGACAAGTGGGTAGAAGCAAAGGCAATCCATCTTGGCAAGAATTAGGGATTCGAGATGTGTTTACTTTTATTTTTCAAAATATCATCTGCGGGTTTGGCATCCCCCTGAGAGATAGTTTCCGACAACGGAAATGACTCCAAGGGAAGAATATCGACTTGTCTGTTCGACACCCTCAAAATTCGGAAGAACAAATCCACCCCCATATATCCACAAAGCAACGGACAAGCGAAGCCACAAACAAAACTTTGGCACTTATCCTAAAAAAATAATTAGATGAGTACAAGGGCGGTGGTGTGGCGAGTTACATAACGTTTTATGGGCATATAGGAAATTAATTTTTGAATCATGATTCACATACGGAGAGCGAAGAAAGAATCCCCACGGAAATCCTGCTTCCAACAACAAAGACAGAAGCATGGGAAAAGAACCTCACCACGGACATGATGTTGGAAAAACTTGACGATCTCGAAGAAAGGAGAGAAGCGGCACTGCAAAGAATGGAAAACTACCAACGCAGGCTAGCTTAGAGAATATAACAAAAAGTGAAACTTAGGAATTTTGTAGAAGGGCGGTATGTGTTGAGAACCATTCCCCAATACCCGAAAAGAAGTGGGGAAAACTAGCACCAACTTGGGGAGGACCCTCGTAATACACGACATCGCAGAAATGGCTCTTTTCTCTGCGTAACTCCGAAAGGGGAAATCCTCATGCATCCGTGGAATGCCAAATATCTCAAGCCATACTACCCATAACCTACTACCTGCGTATGCACTTCAGAAGAAGAAAACGGACTTACAAGCCCACATGTTTCTATCTCTGACAAAGGAGTAGCGCGCCTTAACCTTTCAATCAATACAAGCTTTCATTTTCAGATGTCATGTTCTATTCATTACCCCCACACATTTCTATCTCTGACAAAAAAGTAACGCACCTTAACTTTTCAATCGATACAAGCTTTCGATTTCAAGAGTCATATTCTATTCATTACCCACACACATTTCAATTTATTTAAAATCACGACCTATACCATATAAGACACATGTATATACTACCTACACAATGTACATTGTAAACCATACCACATCTTAATAAAACATCGATACTATCGTTACCCCGTGGACGTAGGCCTTAGGGCTAAACCACGTAAATCATTGTGCAGTTACTATTATTAAGAACTAGAATTATACTTTAACAAGAGGGATGTCCCGCACAAAGCGTGGATCATACCCACTGCAATATACTAGGCAACGTCCTACGCAAGACACACATACAATATATCGGGGCATACACATGCGATCTCTTGGAACTCCTCCGTAAGCGTCTATAAGTGTATGACCAGGGGGCGACTTCCCTCAGAATGAGATACCCGAGCAATATTACAAGCCACGAACTCAATGGAATATATCCTTGATCGTCGGCCAGACCCCCACCGTTTAGGAATCCTCTGGCCAAGGAATTAGCTGGACGGGGTGCAAGGTCACAAGACGATTCCGGGGATATCAACCTACGGAATCGCGCAGACAATACACTTTCTCAAATTCAAAGATTGATATCCGTGGACTATGAATACTTCGGAATTACTTATTATGTTTAACTTAATTTGTGAAATTGATAGAGGCAAATTCAACAAAATTCAAATTCAGATTTAAACACCAAAGTTTGATCTAGTACATGGCAGTTGATTACAAGCCTAGCAAGCAAAATAGCAAAAACGCCAAAAAGGATAAGCAACTGAGATCAATCCCTAGCATACTAGATATGATCTACTGGGAAGGAGCGTTATCCGCGGGTTTGTCCTTCAACGAGAAGGAACACTACCGCTTGCCGAGAGGAGGGCCCTGAAGAGCCCGAAGGGAGCGCGAACAGACGGCAGAGCATAATTCTTGTTTAACCCATGGTTCTTCCCGAGATCCAACTCAATCTCACCAAGAGTTCTATTAATCTCTTACGCCAACCGCTTACGAGCCACGAAGCCTATGGCTACACTCTTCATCTCGGCTTGACTTAGGAAGTGGAAAGAAGGTCCACCTTTTGATTGGCATGCTTCGGCGTTTCCTCCCGAGACAAGGCCCGCCACGATGATAATTGACTTGGCCCTCCAATTGAACTACCTTAGCCCGAGCGTCGGCAAATTTGTCATCCGCACAGAAGTCGCCTGAGCTCTGCGGATAATAGAAAAAGAACAGTTATAACAAATACAATACAAAGCACACTCGATGACAAAAAAACGTATACCTTCACAATGATCAACATAATCCTTTAGCACGCGGCATAATCATATTCATTTGATAACCTATCATAATCTACCAAAGAAGATTATGAGCATACTTGACTTCGCGCTTAGATTATCTCGAAGCATCGAGTCCAATGACGATATCGATTAACCTCATCATTCTTCGATTCCAACCCTTTGTTAAGGCGATACATAGTCACCTCTAAGTTTCTCTCCGCTCCAACCTCGACGAGCCACATCGGCTCGAGACGCGGATAAAGCACTACTGGAGCACTGGGATTCGCCAGCATCGTCTCTTTCCTTAGCAAGACGCCGCATATAAGCCCGCACCTCCGAGGGATGAGAGACCGCGCTCGCCGCAGCTCGTCTTCCATAACATTAAGCTTAATTTCTAAAGAGAAATCGACCGCGGGCTTTCTCAAGATTATCCCGCGTCCATAAAAGAGCCCGTTGAACAAGTGGCGGTCATGGTTGTTTCGATTTTGCGAGATCTACCAAGCAAAGCTTTTTCTTACGCCATTCTTCGGCCATAATGTTATGAACATCCATACGGGCATTCCATTTCGCCGATTCACTCTTAAGTTTTTCAACTAACTCGGCAATGCGACCTTTTTGAGTTCTCTCTCATTCCAAGCCCAACAACTCGGGGACTCCGCCCCATCAAGACAAGACAAATGGAGGAGGAAGAAGGAGAAATCGAACATATAAGGAGAAGAAACTACAAAGAAGAGGAGACACATACACGAAATAGACGAGAATTCTTCTCGAAAGAACCGCTACTTGGCCTTAACCGAGGCCGGCAGGGCAGACTTTGCCTCTTCCCCGTCTGCTGCTTCTTACGCTTGCGAGACCCTTCGGCTCCGCTTATTTCCGCATCTTTAGCGGAGACCGGAAGCTTCAACGCTCAAAGCGTTTCTTCACAATGCCGGAGCTTCCCTTCTAGCTTGAGAGACTTAGCCTTGAAGAGCGGTAAAGATGATGGTTGCAATACTCACTCCTCATCATCTATCAATCAAAAAGGGGAATTAGTTCACAACACATTTAAGCAAAATCAGGGGAAGAAAGAGTAGGACAAACCTCTAATAACCGCTGTTGGGGATAATTGTACTGGTACCCATCGGCAATGGCCATCATGCCCGGAATCAGGGGGGAGGATCCACCACGAGATCAATCCGTGGTCACAAGATTCTCGCCCACACTCGATCTACCACCTCCTCCGGGGTTAGTTCCATATGCCGACGAGTAAAAGAGTCCGAACTCTTCTCCCCCTCAATCACAGGGGCAGGATGAGGCACGACAAGCAAGTTTTTCTTTTGCGTACCACGCCAAAAGATCATCACCATCGTGACCAAGGACCGCGTAAAGTCATCGAGGGAGAGTCTAAGGATGTCCACCAAGTGAGGCACCGGTAGTACTTAGCGCCAAAACCCCACCGGCGGTGGAGGAGGTGCCGACACAATCCTCGGGATGCACCGCCAAAACCCGGCAAGATCGGTCCACGTGTGGGTCACCCCACATGACTATCCTTAAGGACATTCCAGTCGTCACCATCGGGAAGCAGACTGAAGTCCGAGACAAGCCCCATAATTGTGGCCATGTCAAATGATTGCTCCCCGGATAAAACCCTACCAAAGGAAAACTCGCAAGAAACATCCCCAGTACCCTTGTCCACAACATCCTTGTCACCACTATCAAGAGCAATTTTCTTGCCCTTGTCCCCAACATCCCCAGTAACCTTGTCTCCAACATCCCCAGTACCCTTGTCTCCAACATCCCCAGTACCCTTGTCCACAACATCCTTGTCACCACCATCCCCATCCTTGGTAGCCCCCTCGGCCTGATCATTACCACCATCACCAATGGCCTGACCACCACCACCTCCACCAACGCTCCCACCGGCAATACTATCTACTTCTTGAATGGGCGGAGAAGTCTCAATTCGCTCTTCCCCATCGGAAACATCCTCATCACCATCCACTTGGACCACTTCCTCGAAATGTGTAGAACCCTCGGTGGGAGAATTCGACGACGCCGGATTGATCCTCTTGTCTCTACACACCTACCACACATAATGATAAAAGAGCCATCGGCATCTCCTTTCCTTAGCATAATCAATATTATTCAAAGAAAACGAAGGGGCATATATACATAGAAAACAAACAACACACCTTAGCAACATCGTTTCTTCATGAAAGAAGGTTAGCATCGGGAATATCTTCGTCTTCCGCGTCGTCAACATCGCGATTATAAGCAAAATCATGCCTACAAAACTCATCTCCACTTGGGCGTAATGGGCATAACGAGCGGAGAAGCTTCACGACGAGGACCTCGGCAGAGGTCACCAACCATGGGGTCCAGGGACCCAACCATGGACCACGGACCAACGACTTCAAGAACGTGCGAGACCATTCATAGTCATGATCACGCTTAATCCTCTCATCGGCGGGAATAGGAAGACCTTGGCACTGTGAACCCTCGCCATCTTGGAATCACTTACTTCACTCAAAAGCCGAACTTCCCCCTTAGCGAAGCAATGTTCCGCAGACTCACCTCCACCACGGTTTACAGTATTCTGTTAACATAATCTCCAAAGGATTTGTTGAAATTCTCAAGAGTATACCACATTTTCTCCTTTTCTAATTTAGGGCATAGCAAGTCATCATCGTTAGCCCCTTACTACGAAGATAGCATTCACGGAGATGGCGAAGATAGTTTCTGTCATCCACCTTGCACCCAGCGATTATGACTTTTCTTGGCGATGTCGCGGCTAGACAAGACCCGGTAGTAGAAATCATCAACGGCTTTATACAAAGGTAACATCAAACCAGACTCGAAAGCACCCACGGTCGTCGGCCAAATGAAAGACATCATACTTGTAATTGGTAACCATCTCATAAGTTATATCTTTATCGGAGGCATAAAACGAACTTGGAAGTCTTTGAAGACCATGCTTGACTTGAAGGCCTCAAGATCAATATGTCGGAAGGTAAACTTCTTGTTACCCAAAGGTAAAGGACGGAAAGTAATGACAGAGTCTTCCTCGAAAGCATCTCCGTAGTATCTTCCACAGAACCCGCGACCTTCTTCTTAGGAAGAATCAGTATCTCCAAAGACTCTATTTCCGGGCAGCCTTTCTCTTCGAAGACGAGTCTTAGTTGACTTGCTCGAACTAGGCACGGGTGGATTAGTCCGCGGTGGAGGCTATGAGCGGAGAGGCTGCACATTTAAAAGGCTCGGTGCGCGATTCTGGGCTGGGCCGGAGACTCACCTCTAGGGGGCGACTCACGACATATTTAGATCCTCTGGGTGGATCACCCCCTTTAGCGAAGATCTCGACCCAGGGGATGAGGATGTTCGCCCATCCCGAGCATTATCACAGGTAAGCGAAGGCGGGGCTCCACCCTTAGTATTAGAATCACTCCCGAGGAGACTGTGAGGACTCGACGGAGGAGTTTGGTAAGGGACCCGCGGATGGTCGGACATGTCTGCGGGGCACAAACACGAATAAAAGTACAAGTCGAGAGGCAAGGAAGATCGAAAAGCGAGAAAATCTCACAGAACAACAAAAAACGTAAAACCTAGAATTCGTCTCACGCTACTTAAACTCTCAAGTTATTACTCCAACTCAAAAGAAGAAAGATAAAATTAAAGCATACGACTCGGTGCGTCAACTCTCAAATCCTGTGGTATGCATAAATTTAAACTCATCATCAACGCATCACCCCAGAAGATCAAGAACTCAACAGATTAGGCATGGTGATTAAACGGAATAAAAATCATACACGAACCTCAAAGAGTAAAGCAACAAAGAAGAACGAAGGTGGCAAAGAATAAAGAATGATTTCAAGATAGCGACAACGAAAGAACGTGCGGAACAATGGTGTCGAGATGAAGTTAAGAAGATGAAGAAGACAAAAGAACAGAGAATAAAACGAGAAAATGTGAATTAAATTCACATTCTCTCATTCTTCTCTTTTATAAGACCAAGAGAAACTGGGCCCACTACCCAAAGGGCAAGCTTATGGGACATGGGAAACGTGCACAATAAAATGCGAGTAGCACCTTTTAGGAGAAGTTATGAGAGGAGATAAAACGTACCACCACGATTCTTCTTCCAACAAAGCTAAACTCCCGTCGCAAGAAAGGGGCAAATTGTAAGTACACTTATTTATCTCCATTACCACGTGTACTAACGAGCCCACGTGGAGGCCATGTCTCAAGAGGGATGACACATAGGGGCATCTATGGCGTTTAGACAACGTGCCATCTTGTCAAGACCAACGATCGAAGATGAAGGAGCATCCAAAATAGATGATCCCACACAACACCAATGAGTTACTCTACCCCATCACGAGGTAAGATGTAATCAACGGTTGGGGATAGTCCAATTGACACGGACGTGACGGGGAGGATCCGGCTGCGGCACGGGCCGGATAGCCCCAACCACTGCGTATCTTTCGGTGGGCACGTGTCGGGCGACCCACGAGGAAGCGAGGATAGCCAAGCGTAACAATGCGTGGGTATTATAGAAGTCACGCGGAGTGACAAGGAAGTCCAGGACCATGCACAGAGCACAAGAAGATAAGGTCCTCATAGCTCCCGCAAAGGGACCCACTTGGTTGAGTTATATATATGAGCACCCTTCCACGGAAAAGGCCGAGGTAATCTAAGGAATAGGAGAGAGAATAGAGAAGTAAGTATGCGTTTATGGAGAATCTCTCCACAAACCACGTGTCTCGTCTCCCTTACTTTTGTAAATCGTTTACCTTATAAAGGAATATCTGGATCCCAGTGGACGTAGGCCTTAGTGTCGAACCCACGAAACCATCGCCTCCTTTACCTTTAGTACTCGTATAGTTTCATTTACGTGTTTATATCTCAGATCTATCACCTTGGGGATGAGGATGAGATCATGACAAACTTCGCGGTTTTGGAATCTATGAATCATCATCTACCTAGGATAATATGCTTTACCCGCACTTTAATGCATGTATTCAATT
>JAJJWW010006108.1:0-22608 GCA_023531295.1 Papaver armeniacum | reverse complement strand
GAGAGATATTTTTAGAGAGAGATTTATTTTCTTTATCATCTTCTTCCCAAATAATTAGATCTAGAGCTCTAGAAAATATCCATTAATGGAGATTCTCAATGTAATTCAAATGTAACCTCAACAATCATAGTGAAGAATCGTGGATGTAGATCACATTGATCGAACCACGTAAAAAATCTTATGTGTCTATTTAAATTTCTAGCACTTATATTTAAAATTTAGGTGATTAATATGATTTAGATCTACAAAATATAGTGAGGGGTGTAGTGTGGGATTTCCTGCTACTACAGGTTGCATCCTCTTATTCTTCTACCTGAAGTTGCAATTTTGTTTCTCCATGAAGTCGCCACGATGTATCTTTTTTTCTTACTAAGGTTTTATTTTTGTAGGTGTGACACTTGTCCCATCCGGCTTCTCTTGTCGCTCGTTCATGCCTTGAGTGTGCAGTTTTGAACTTCAAAGATATATCTATTTCATGTGATCTAATATCCTCAGCCCAAGAAAAGGTAATTCCTATGAGTTTTGTTAAATATTAGGAGACTAATTTGAATAATCAATGTGATGTTGCTAACTTGCCGTCAGTTAAATAAGTTCGATTCTAATATTGAAACGATGCAGAAACAGGAACCTAGCTCAACTGAAATTAATATGAAGACTAGGAGTTGTGGCTGAAGCTGCAAACTGGTGTAACTAGGAGTTGCAGCTGCAGAAGTTCTGATGCTGTAAAGAAATGGATGAGATTAATTGGTGATGGTTGTTGACTGAAATTGCAAGGATGAGATGTTCATATTACTTGAGATCATTGCTTGGGCTGCACTCTTGGGTTGATTGTAGGTGGAATCAATATAGATGGTGATATAATTAACTTCCTCTTCTTTTTTGTTCTAAAAAAAAAGTAGCATTGAAATGATTACCTACACTTCTTATTCTGGAGCAAAACGTTTTCTGCATTATATTCGCAAGTTTCTTTTCATCTCTTGCTTTGTAATTTCTTATTTTCATACTTTCTTTGTTGTGGCAGATGCAACACAAAGTGAATGGTTATGTCTTTGAGTACGAGGATATTCAACGCATTAAAGCGGCAACATGTAGCATTTGGATTCCTGAATCATCTAAAGAACTGTTTTTTCTCATTCAGTTAGAGCTTTTTAAAGTGAACTAGCTAGTTTATAGTATATCTAATATATGTATTTGTACCAAATGATACTCATAACCATCTTTTCTTCATAGTTACCTCCTCTGGTGATGGGTGGTAGAGCCTAAATTTTTTCCCAAAGGCAAATTATATTTGGGAGGAGCTAAAGAGATAATATGTGAGAAAGGTGTGTTGGCGCGTGCCAATTAAATGATATTCTCGATTTTTGCAATTTCACTGAACAGATGAATGTATTTCGTTGACAACTTTCATGGGTCTCGCTTAGTTTATATGGTATATAAAATGCCGATGTGGTACTTTATACTCTCATCTGTCTATGTCTAAATGGTATCACCTTATCTCTTCAGGTTCCAGGTTAGTCGAAGCTAATGCCAGACTGAAATGCGTCTACTTTCCTGTTCGTGAGGTAGGTCAAGATTGGTATTGTTATGACTAGCGACCATAACTGGTTATTATTGTAGCATTTAAATATTCTTAATTGTTTATACATCTGTTATTTAGGGTAAAGAAAGCATTGATAGGATTTTGGAGAAGCTAGAAACTCGATAAATGTGGCATTTACGAAAATTTTGACACTTTACTCGTAGCGTATCGATTCGCGACTAGGTCGTCTTCTTCCGGATGCTCGTTGGTGAGGCCCAACTTTGTTCTTTATATTCATTTTGTTTGTTATCTTTTCTTTTGTTCTTCTTATCATTTTTTCTTAAGCAAGGCGGATGCATTACCTTTTGCCTTTAGTTGAGTATGTTGAGGCAAAGGATCCATTATGCCTATTAGTGAAGGAATTTTAAAATCTGTTGGAATCTAGATTAAGTAGTGTGTAAAGTTGTTTCTTAAGATGGACCTAAATTTGGTTCTTCTATTTTTGTAAATCAATTGTATTATTACATGATTGTTACACCATTGGTGGTTTTATGGAATTATTACATGGAAGGGGACATCCGACATGCATATCAAAAGACTGATACGTTTTATTTGCTTTTCCACAGCCAAGGCTTCCTTTCATGTACCTTAAACACAGAACGGGAGATAGGGCAGAATTGTTGAAAATATGTAGCGTGAGAGTTAAATGCTTCGTAGGTAACCGACTGCCTTGCCCCTTTACTTATCACTTATTGGTAACATTAAGAACACTGAGGTCTTCTCTATTTTTAGATCATGTACATCATCCAGTAAGTTTCTTTGGTGTCTTTCTTCTCGTTTTTTGCGGATACGAGGCCAGCGGCTTTAATCCTACTTCTTCTAAGGTATTGAATACGCTCTACAAAGACATACATTTCTTGCTACATCAACTTCAGTCACCTCCTCCAATTTTTTTGCAGAAAGTACCTATGTGCTTTTTGTCATTTCTTCAGTGAAATCATGTGTTCTCTTATAATAAGTTATACCTTGTCAATTGCAGAATGATTTAGTGCCACAACATCGATTTACTACTGCTTTGAAGAACACGGGTTGCGAACTGCTTGAGAAAGATGGTAATATTTTGGTTCTCATTGCCTTCATGGTGAATTCGGTGATTTCTATAGCTAGATTTCTCTAAAATATAAAGACCTTCCAAAGATATTTGAACTTGATGCAGTTTACATAAGTAGTTTTGGATCTAGTGCATAAGTAGTTTTGGATCGGTTTAAAGAACTTCAGAACCTTTACATATCGTTTTATGAGTTTCATATAGGATAATTTCATTAAAAGCACTAAGTTTGGGCAAATTACGTCAAAATTGCATGTATATTTGTTTGAGTTTCTATGACTTCCTCTTAACGTGTTTTTTCTATGAATTTAATTTGGTACCTATATATGTCGCTTTGATTGTGTTTATGAAATTTTTGTTACGACATATTTTAGAAAGTCGGAGGACAGTGAAACGACAGAGCAATATTGTGCTGAGATGGGAAGACTAGCGTTACAGGTGATCGAGGCATTGAAGAACAATGACTGCTGAGATGGTAAGACCAGCATTACAGGTGATCGAGGCATTGAAGAACAATGACATTGGTAGGCTTACGTGAAATGTTGCTGGAGCAACAGACCAGCTCACAGGTGATGCTGCTTGTAAGTTGTGCTTTATCTCATAGTTATTTTTGATCATATTAGCTTCAATTGTTCTCAAGGCTTAAGAGGTGTTAATGTATGCTCAAAGTTGAAGAATTCTATCTGCTTTCAGTTGTTTACCCTGCAATTTAAATCTTGGATTCTTAGCGGTTTTGATTTTGTTTTGGACCTTCTTTTTGCAGGCCAGATTCTTTGTGCAGGAACTGCAAGCGGCCTGGTTATGATCCTTATGAATAAGTCAGGGATTACGGAGAACTTGATGAAGAATGCTTGGCGGCAACTATCTGCGAGTTTTGAGTAAGTTGTATGTAGTTTTTGAACTGAACTTATACTAACCTAAGTGAGAAGGAACTGAACTTATACTGACCTAAGTGAGAAGGAACTGAACTTATGAAGTTTCTATGTATTCCCTTAACAAAAAAAAAATGCTACTTAGGAAAATTTCAGTTATTTTTTATATCAAATGATTGAATTTGATATGAATGTGATATGAATTGATTGAAAAATTGTTGTTGAATGGATAGATGAATGGATTGAAAGGCATATGCAGGATATTTGGAATTCCGGCTTATTTCCGGCAGAAAATGAATCGCCACGTCGGCCTTGACCTGGTCAAAATTGGTCAATATTGACCAAAGTCAAGGTTGACTAGCGATATTTTTTGTTGTTACAAAAAAGTTCGTAACGGCTGGAGAACGTTACGACAGCGTTGTTATAAAAACAATTCGTAACGGCCCGGAGTTGTTACCACGTGGCAAATTAGTAACGGCTCAGAGCTGTTACGAGAGCCGTTACAACCAAAATTCGTAACGGCCACAAAGACGTTACAAAAAAAATGTAACACCCACTTTTGCAACAGGCAAGAGCCGTTACAACCCTTTTTAGTAACGACTTGGTTATGTTTCGAATCCCAGAATTTGGTGTAGTGTCTGCACCTCCGTGCCAATGGCAAATCATGCCAACCACACCTAGCCCAAGCTAGCCGCGCCATGCCAAACGCACTCTGCCTTGGCCCTAGCTATGCTAGTCACACCAAACGCGCCAAAGCATGCCAACCATGCTAGCCGCACCACCGTGCCAATGGCAAATCATGCCAGCCACACCTAGCCCAAGCTAGCCGCGCCATGCCAAACGCACTCTGCCTTGGCCCTAGCTACGCTGGTTACGCCACGCCAAGCCAAACACCCTTACCTTGGCCCTAGCCGCGCCATGCCAAAGTAGCACCCGCGCCTAGGCTTGCAAACCATGCAACCTAGGCCAAATTGGCCACGCATGCCATTGGCACATGCCAACACGCATCGCTGGCACTAGTGGAAAATGGCAGTTTCGCGACTGCCAAAGCAAGTCATAGATACGACTTTAATGACTTGCTTTGGAAGTCTGGGAAAGGGTCGCTGTTTGAGCGTCTTTTTTATCTAGACGTGTCTCGTGGGTCGTTGAAAATCCTATATCAACGACCAGGTGTCAATCACAAGTGCTTTATGACCGACTGCAATCAGTCATAGATATAAATCTGAATATAAAAAAAAATAGATTCAGATTGGCTGTCTGACCTGACTGAATCTGACTAAATCTGAAATCAAACACAAATGAAACTCAAATTAGAATTCAAATGAGAATCAAATCAATCTCAAAACAATAACCAAATCAAATGAGAATCAAATCAAACTTGCACTGGTAAACTCAAATAATTTTTCCATTGAACATTCATTGATTCATTAGGTTCAAATTACACAAAAAAGGGTTTAAATTCTGAGTTCATATACCAATATAAGTTTAAGTCCTAACTGACAATAAAGTTGGAAGACAAGTGCAGTTAACCAGCAAAATGATTTACTCCATAGCAATTGCATAAACATTATTCTCCTGGAATTCTGCATCATCAACTCTGGTTTCAGGAACACTAAGTACATCCTTGTTTCCATCTATCACAAACCGCTTGAGTGATGGCTGAGCACACCTTGAACAATTTTGCATTCATAGGCAGTAACAACCTTCTAAAAACCTGTTTTCAAGAGAACAATTTTCAGTTCCTTGTTGTTCATAGTTGTGAATTTATTTGTATGCTATGCTATAACGAATCTGAAAAGAAAGTATTCAAGAGATACACTTCTAGAGCTTTGCATTCTTATGGAAAAACTATCTAATATTTAGTTGCAGTGAAAAATGCAATGACTAGAATTTTGATAGAACGTGCAAGCATGAGCAGTCAATATTTGATTGGTTTAATGACAAAATGCGAAGGAGGATACAATAAGAGACAGTGAAAAGAACCCATATGGAATTAGCTAGAACCACGTGTATCTGAACCTAAATATACGGGACTTGTTTAATTCATAAATTTACACTGCATGATAAGTTTATGTAAGTAATCATTATAAGGCCAGGGACAGGTCTCTTTAACATCATGAAGTGTGTTTAATTCAGAAAAATAAAACAGACCTGAGAACTCCAGTGTACTGCATTTACATCCATTTTATGAGTCTTATCCTTCCTTAGTTTATCAACCTATAATGAGTCGCATATAAAAAAAAAAAAAAAGGATCTGCATCACCTTCAAATATTTATGTACTTTGCAAATACACTAGAGTTGCCCTGGCTTAAAAAATTAAATTGATGATTGAAAGATATAAAGGAACTTACGCAGGTCAGAATGTTTTTGTGATAATTTTGAAACAAAAAGACCTCATATAAGTATGAGAAGTAAATACCTTCTAAATCCCTTCCACTATCTACCGCATCTACAATATTGCCTTTAATCTGTTGGCGCAACAGATTCCTCCTTTCAACCACATCTGGGTCATTACCCCCACTGAACAAAGGTACATACTTTCCAGTCTTTGGGAAGAACTGAAAGGTACAAAAGAAAACAATTCAATGTAAGCAAACTCAATGCAGTTATACATAATCATGCAATTCATCATCAACGGTAGTCATCTACCTTATGCACACATGTAGTGAACTAATATCAGAAACTGCGATAAAGATTCAAAAATCACGCACAACCCAAAACAGCAGGAATTCAAATTGATAGAATTTTCACTTTGGCTTACCTTAACATACTCGAGATCCTCTTTCAATTTTGCAAGCTGGTCTTTAATTCTGCCCGGGTTTCATCTCGATGTCTTGTTTATAATGCTCTCTCCAACTTTTTAATGCCCCTATCTAATTTTCTTCTTTCGATTTCCATACAAATTGTACCAATAAATAATAATAACAAATTTGCGCCCCAGATCAAACAACAAGAATGCATTTCCAATAACACACTATATGATAAAACTAAACCATACCGAAAAATTTGGGCTTCTTGTTCTTAAGAATTGTAACACAATTCCGAAAAAATCGAGATCTCGCATCACCTTCATCAATTTTATCAAGGCATTGGTTGGGAAAATCGGATTTACGAACAACATAAATCAAATGTATCACTAAGCAAAAAAACAAGTAAAACCATAACTAGAAGTCTAAATCAATAGAAGGATCTCAAATACGATCTCCACTAGCAATTATCCCCTCCACGTGTACAAAAAAAATGTCCCAATTTAATATCTTAAATAAAAATCGAAAGCAATTGCCAAATAAACAATCGTGATCATACTTGCACAACTAAATGGAAACCCTTTCTAGTACGGAAAAATGCCAACTAGAAATAATAAGCCCCTCTTGTCATAATTGAAGCAAGGTAGAGTCCTTAGCAATTCGAATATATCACCCATATTCACCGTTCAAGAACAATAAGCCCCAATTTAATACTATATGCTCCTTATCTCATTCATATTTGTGTCTCTAAAGTGTCGAATATGACAATTTTGTAAATCAAATACATACAAACTTATGAATATTAGCTAAACAAACTTATGAATAGTTAGCTTAAACCCATTCTAATTTTTTCCCACGCATAAAGTGTCTGAGACCTTGTGCAATATCGCCCCAAATGTGGTTTAACATCTATTCTATTGAGCTAAAGTACACCATTACGCAATCATCAAAATAAGGACAACAAATTCATAATTTTTTAAAACCACACTAAAGGTAGGCATCTATTGAGGTTAAACTTTTGAGATATCCTATGAGTTTAACCTCGGATACCTCAATATCGCCCCAAATGTCGGAATTAGGTATAGTCTCCGATATGTTAAGGACGAACATCTATTCTTTTATTGAGCTAAAGTTTGGGACCATTCCGATAATATCGCAATCATCAAAATTTTAAGCTTTTTGACTAACAAATCGCTAGTGCTTTCTTATTTTGATATCCTATAGGATATTATCGGATATCGGATATAAAACTAAATTCACCTAAAGGATCCACTAACAACTCCACTCAACTTCACTGTAACCACTAATGGGATTTTCCCACTCACAATGACTATTTACCTAAGTGAGCTAATCTTCCAAAGCAAGCATTGGCAAACAAAATGGAAACATCTAAAAGATTATAAAGAAAGCTCGCTACTTTGGCAAAGATAGTTGAAGATGGAAACACTAAAAAGATCATATTAAAAAACTAAAACGAAAATTAGACATTTTACTTCTCAAATTAGCCACCATCGCTGTTTTTTGTTATAAGCTCCCAAAGTTGGTGGTCGATGATATTTCAAAGACCGCATTCCTTGACCAATTGTTCATCCGGTTTAACCGCGCGAATCAACCCAACACCAACAACTTGTATGAACCTTCTTACTACCGGGTAAACTCACCTATCGGGAAAGTAAAAATTTCAAATCTCCCATGTCTCGTTCAAGCATAAATCATTAAATTAGTACCGCCATATATACTATTATTCAATCATACTTGCATCTACTTCAAGTAAAGCTCTCCTAATTTCTTGTTTAGGTTCAATAATATTCTCCTTGGGAGAGGTAAAAAAATTAGCTCGTCACGATATTTGGTCGGGGTAACAAAGCCGCTTAAAAAAAACTTCACTTATAAAAGCATACGAGAGGATTAGTTGCATGTGTACTCACCAAGGTCCAGGGAATTATACGGGACATGGATTTAAATCACTCTTTCAGTCCCTTATGTGTTGAGTTACATCCCAAGCCTTCTTTGTTCTCAAAAATCAGAAAATACTTAAACTCCTTAATACTAGATGTAAATGTTATCTCGCCCCAAATGTTTTCAAAAACTAAAAGGAAAGTGAACTTATCTTTTTATTCAATGGCCCACTTTGAATTTTGGAATCTTTTCAAAATGCATTTTCTCTAATTCTTGAGAAGTCTTGACTCTGTAATAGTAAAAGGTAAAACTCAGTCATCATCACTATACAACACCACCACCAGCACTGTAGGACCAGAATATCGCAACACTAATACTTCGCGAGATTAATAAACAACTGCATCGCGAAGGAGTCGCATGGAGGTAAATAAATGACGTAATAGGTGACGACAGTCAGAACATGGGGAAAGTGTGAAGACTTGGCAAGATTTAAGAGTGCCGCGAAGGCAAACAGTTGTACATTCGCGAGCATTCGCGAGATGCTTCCGAAAATAAGGGACAGTATAGCTGTCATCCACTATGTAATACCCTATATAAAGGGTCGAGTAAGTCTGTTATGGGAGAGGTCTTTTTTGAATTGTGAAACAAGTCATTAGGAGAGAGAAAGTTAAGAGTGATTGTAATTTTCTTTAGCTTTGTTCTACATTTCTTTGTAAATCTTTCAAGAAAACAATTAATAAAACACATTATTATTCATCTTCAAATGGATTGATTAAACGGATTTGATTGAGGGGTGTAGTGTGGGAAATCCTGTAACTACATATGCGCTAGAAACAGGGATTGAAGAAGATCAACCTTGTGAATTGGAAGAATTAGGGATAACAAGAAAGAAATCTTGAATAATTTTTAACAAATTACTAAAATTGAGAAATGGCTAGGAGAAAGAATGCATCAGAACAACCAACGATCGTAAGGAGAAGTGGAAGATTAGTGGGAGAAAGAAGAAATGAAGTAGGTGAACCATCAAGGATAGATGCAAGAAATGGAGAAGAAGATCCAACTCAACCACCAATTCAACCATCAACTCAACCACCAATTCAACCATCAACTCAACCACCAATTCAACCATCAACTCAACCACCAATTCTACCAGTACTAAACAGAGTAATCGATTATGATAGAGTGAGCGTGCATACATGGAGATCAGATTCTACGGAAGAAAGAGAAGAAGTACAACAATTGATGAATAATAGACAGGAAGAGAGAAATCGAGAAGAGATGGGAGAAACAATTCGTGGAAATGAAGAAATTGCGGCATTAGAAGCGCTGAGACAGACAATACACGAAGAAAGGCGGTTAGAAGCAGAAGAACGCGCGAATCTAACAAGGCAAAACCACGAATTGAGGATGGAAAATAAGAGGATGCAAAATAGAAGATCAAGAAGTAGTAACAGATCGAGATCAGTATCGAGTAGAGAAAATGGGAGAAGAATATTACCCGCAGAAAACATTAATGAAGAAAATTTGGAAAGAGAGTTAAATCATGGCGAAGGAGGTCGCGAAGAGAGAGAATTAATAGAAAATCGTTATATTTTGGTGAACAATCACGATGATGGAAATCAAGAAGATAGACAAATTTCGAGGACAATAATAACCCAATTAATGAAGAAAATCAGGAAGAAAGAAGAAGAACACTACATGGGAGAGAAACACAAAGGAAACAAAAGGAAATTGAAGATGATATTGAAAAGCATTATACCGAGCAAGCACGTCTAACCCGCGAGAGAGAAAGATTGAGAGCAGAAATGGAAAATCGAGAATTGGAAGAGGCGATTCGGCAAAATAATCATGACAATCGAGAGAGGAGGCGCGAGAGGAATCGCAACAATGGAGATATAAACGAAGAATATGAAAGAATACAAAAAAGTAGACACGAACGGAGAAGGAGGGAAGCAGAGTTAAAACGACCGATAAATTCAAATTCTGAGGCAAATGAACAAATTCTGCGAGAATTGGCAGAAATGAGAGGAATATTGAACAGTAGAAGAGAAGGAGGGAGAAGACAGTTAGATGAAGCTATCGCGAGGCTGCGAAAAATCCTTTTACATTAGAAGTTCAGTTAGGAGGAATACCCCCAAAATGCAACTTACCAAATAAGTAACCAAAGCATTTTTGATGGATCAACTTGTGCAAGACAACACATCAAGGCTTATGTGAGATGTATGCTACAATGGGAAAACCATGACGCAATATTATGCAAATACTTCGCGTCAAGTTTAACAGAGAAGCATTGAAATGGTTTGAGGGTTTACCAAGGAATACGATCACATCATTCAATCATTTACAGGCTATATTCTTGGGGGCGTATATAAGTAACAACTCTTCGCGACCTGGCATTGAAGATGTATTTGGACTAAAACAAAGAGTTGGCGAGAGTTTGAGACATTTAACTGTCAGATGGAAGACGATGTGCAGCGAGATGGCCGGCAGGGTAGATGAAAGATACCTCATACTGTCATTCATAAATGCTATGTTCGCAACCAATCTATTATATGTTCAGGTTTTCAGAGTTAAGAATACAATTACAATGACTGAATTACGAGAGCTTCAGGAGGAATATATTGCTTTAGAAGAAAGACAGAACGAGATGGAATCTTACCCAGTGGCAAACACAAATTCTAATGTTGCGAATGGAAGTTTATTACCTCAACTAATACACACACAGTGGCGAGCACATCGCAAGGTCAACAAGAAAGAAAAGCAGTTGATATAGAACCAAAGTTAGTAGCTATGGGAAGTCGCGATCAGGAAGAGTTTGAAAGAGAAAGAAATTTCTACAACCGTGGCGGAAACAATAAAATTCAAAGGCTTGATCAACCACAAGAAACCTATGGAGGTCAAAGGTATAATTCGCAAGAGACTTATGGAGGCCAGAGGCAGAATTATCATATAGGACAGCGAAGTCGCAGAGTAGTGTGGGAGGAAATCAAAATGCCGCCATTGAACACCAGTGTGGAAAAAATATGGGAAGCAATACTTTTGATGGAAAACATACCTGCACCATGGAACATGGGAAGTGAACCACCACCTGGAGATAGAAGTCATGAGTTATGTTCTTACCATCGCTTTCATGGGCACTTAACAAATGACTGTTGAAACATCAAGAGAATTATCCTAAGAATGATTGATCAAGGAAAGCTAAATCACTTTTTAAAGGAAGAAGAGAAAGTTCAACATTTACCACCTCCACCGGCAAAGGGAAAAGAAACATTTGTTATAGAAGTTGGGGCAAAGGCTAAAAATTTGTTTTGCAACTCCATTGTACACTCATACCGCACTATTGAAGATTTTCATGACAATGTACTTAGTAGAGTTTTCGCGAGGGATGCTGATGATAAAGAAGTGATGAATGTTGCGAAGACATCGCAGCTTAAAAGAGTGGCAATTCTGAGATTATTTCTTTCTCTACCAAGAAGTGCCCAAAGGAAGAGAAACGCATGATAGCCCATTAGTGGTAAAATTGGAAATTAATCCAAAACCTATTGATGGCGAAGATGATGAAGCGGAAAATTGTTGGGCAATCAATAGAATACTTACGATTGATATCGGCAGTTCAGTCAACATTCTTTTCTACCATACTTACAAAACTATGGGAGGAAGAGATGAAGACTTGATCCCTTCAACATACAAAATATATGGTTTCAACGGTACATCACGAACAAGCCCAAAGGAGAAGTGCACATGAGGATACCCTTGCAGGGGGTTATCGACCGATATTTTGTTTTGTGTAGTTGATGTGGAATCTCCCTACAATGCATTGATTGGAAGACCATGGCTTCATCAAATTCTCGGGTATAGCATCGACATACCATCACATGCATAAAATTTCCACATCCTAGCGGTGTCGGAATTATAAAAGGAGATTGGATAGAGGGGCAAAAATGTTATGAGGTGGATGTAGAAAGTCTGAAGAGAGAACAGCAAAAAAGAAAGGTTGGAGGAAGAATGTCAAGGATGAACAGAGAAAAGAAATACTAATGGTAGATACCATAGAAACAAAAGAAGAAGAGATGCTGCGAAGTGAATGCACAAATGCAACTAAATATCATGATGCAAAGAAGACATTGAAATGTTAGACTGATGCGGAGGCAGAAGGAAGTAGAAATAAAAGGTGTAAGAAATGAACAATTGCGAGAAAAGGTAACAATTTAGTGATGAAAGCATGATAAGGATAAGAAGCAGAGATGATGGTTGCGGAAAAATTGTGCGAGAATCTCGCCATGAAGAATGTATACAAATCTATTGAATACTGCAAATGAGATTGTGCGATAACTTCGCAGACAAATGATTGAATACATTGATAAAATGAATGAGTGAGTGAATGGGACAAACCTTTATGGCGTACACCCTAGTTCGCGAATGATATTTCGCAAGAGGCAAATGTAAGACCTAAAGTACGTCATATAAGGGGGTATCTCTTAACATGGCTCGGGTGGAAGGTTACACCGCTCCCGAAACTGGGTCATGGAGATTTGGGGCCCATGAATTAAAGCCTATCCGGGGAGATACCTTGGATTTCCAACTATATATATAAGGTTATACCCTGGTTGGACGCCCGAGGGTCTCTTCCAAGGAGTCGGTGTATGACCAAGGCGCCGAGGTACACGGTTGAGTCAAGAGTGCGGGGAGCATGGAACTTCCTTACCACTCTTGACAAGTCTTGGCACATGCTGCACTCGGCCCGAAGAAAACTGTAGGATCATAATATCGCAACATACAGGGCTCGCGGAGTTAATAAACAACGATACCGCGAGGCAGTCGCAGAGAGCTAAAATAAACGACGCGATGAATAACGACAAGCAAAACATAAGGGAGACGTAAAACTTGGCGAGGGTTAAGGAGTGTCGCGAGAACGAATGTTTGTGCACTTGCGACACTTCGCGGGACATTCCCGAATATAAAGGATAGCTTAGCTGTCATCCACTATGTATTACCCTATATAAAGGGCTAAATGAGTCTGTTGAGGAGAGATCTCTTGGAAGTTGTTAGGCAAATCATTAGGAGAGAGAAAGTTTAAGAGAGTATTAATTTCTAAGTGTAATTCTGTTTTCTTTGTGTAAACCATTCATGAATTCAATCAATAAACACCCTTGATCTTACATCTTTCAATGGACTAATTAAGCAAAATCGAGTAAGGGGTGTAGTGTGGGAAATCCCGCTACTACATATGCGCTAGAAACAGGGACCTAATCTTATTGGTTCAAGAAAGTTTAGAAAAAAAACGCTACCGTTGGTGATGAATTCAATTGGATCTATAAACTTTAAGAGAAATTTCCATGAAAAGTAGTTATTGTTCATACTTATTATTTAGATCTACAAAATTTGGGTTCAAAAATGGAAGTTTTATGGAAGATTTCATATTCAGGAGAAAAAGAAAAGAGGAAAATTGTTGAAGGAAATAAAGGAAGAATGAAGAAAAGGATAAGAACAAAACGCTGTGAATTTTATCACAAAAAGAAGCTCGCACAGATGGTTTGAGTTGGAGCGAAGAGGCTTGATGTCGCAAGATCAAATCTCGCCACAGTCATATTTTTTCAAATATTTTTGAACTTTCAAGAGGGGAAAAAATGGAATAAAGCTATAGCGTTGTGTTTTTCCTTCGCAAGCAACAAGTAGCCCAGATGGTCGTTTGCGAAGAGAACAAGCTTGGGGTTGCGAGTTCGAATCCCACCTTTTACATATTTTTTGAACTTCCGAGAGCGAAGAAGTGAATAAAGTTATAGTATTGTGTGTTTCTTTCACAAACAAATAGCTAGCACAATTGGTCACCGGCGAAGAGTATAAACATAAGGTCGCGAAGTTCGATTCTTACCCTTCGCGAAGAATTTTTGTCATCTTTTTCCTTGAATATCAAAGGGTGAATATAAGTCATGTATTAGCACTCGCGATCCTTTCGCACGGAGGAGTAGCACAATTGGTCACGAGCGAACAAGAGGAGCTTAAGGTCGCGGGTTCGAATCTCCCACCTCGCAAAGAATTTTTTGCTTCGCAAAAAAGGGGAAAAAAATGTATAATCTCGCAAGGTTGTTTCGTTATCTCGCAAGCAAGAGGCAGCACAGTTGGTCACTCATGAAGTTAATGAGTTCATGGTCGCGAGTTCAAGTCTCAACGAACGTGTATTTTTCACATGGATTTTTCGCAACAAAAGATCTCGCAAGAAGAAAGTAAGTGATTATTTCGCAGAAACACTTCGCAGAGGCAGGGCTAGCACAGTTGGTCAGGAGGCATGAATGCAAGCAGGAGGTCGCAGGATCAATTCTTGCTCTCGCACATTTATTTTTGTTATGCGAAATTTCGCACAGACTTTGCTTATCTCGCAAAGAAGAAAGTTGATGATTATCTCGCAAGTTAATTTTGCAAATGAGGATTAGCACAATTGGTATGGTGCGAGAATATGCAAGAGGCAGGTCAAGGGTTCAAGTCTCACTTCTCACATTTCTTTTTGCTGCGCGAGATTGACAACAACAAACCACAAAAGCTAAGTACCACTTTCCTTAAACATTTTACTTACAAAAAATAAAAGATTTTTGATTTGATTTACAAAAACGCGATACAATCGCAGAATTACAAAGATTTCACGATTACAATAATTCGAGAACAATATCTCGCCTGAGATCAATTTATATATTTCCCTTAAATATTTGATTTGTTTCAAATGAGAATGATATCCAACATGGAGAGTAGTAGCGGGCAAACCTTTATGGCGTACACCCTAGTTCGCGAATTTACCTTATGATTTCGCAAGAGGCAATGTACCTAAAGTGCGTCATATAAGGGGGGTACCTATTAGGATCATTTCCATGAAAGATGTTTATCGTTTGAGACGAAACAAGTTATACAAAGGAAATCAAAACAAAGAAAAAATGATTTGAACTTGCAATTAAATGAAAATTTTTGATAAAAGAAATGTTGAATACTAATCTAAATGTTTTATTTGCATTACAGCATAGCATGAGGCAAAGAACATGGAGCGAGAGTTTCGCATGATGGATTCGCAATACTTCTTATATTTAGAGGATTAAGTACTTATTATACTTCTCAAAGGATACTTCATACTTCTTATATATATTTCGAGGATTAAGTACTTCATATACTTCTTCAAGGATACTTCATACTTCGCATAATTCAAGAAACGATACTTCATATATACTTCTCAAAGCTTCGGAACTTCGCAAAAGAATAGAGGCAAGTACGTACTTATTCAAGGAAAAAGAGACAAGATGTAGGATCATAATATCGCAACATACAGGGCTCGCGGAGTTAATAAACAACGATACCGCGAGGCAGTCGCAGAGAGCTAAAATAAACGACGCGATGAATAACGACAAGCAAAACATAAGGGAGACGTAAAACTTGGCGAGGGTTAAGGAGTGTTGCGAGAACGAATGTTTGTGCACTTGCGACACTTCGCGGGACATTCCCGAATATAAAGGATAGCTTAGCTGTCATCCACTATGTATTACCCTATATAAAGGGCTAAATGAGTCTGTTGAGGAGAGATCTCTTGGAAGTTGTTAGGCAAATCATTAGGAGAGAGAAAGTTTAAGAGAGTATTAATTTCTAAGTGTAATTCTGTTTCTTTGTGTAAACCATTCATGAATTCAATCAATAAATACTCTTGATCTTACATCTTTCAATGGACTAATAGATTACGATGCCTCCACTGAATGCTAGCGTTGAAAAGATCTGGGAAGCTATACTTGTGATGGAAAATGTACCAGCACCTTGGAATGTGGGAATGGAACCACCGCCAGGTGATAGAAGTCATGAGTTTTGTTCTTACCATCGCTTCCATGGGCATCAAACAAACGATTGTAGAAACATAAAGAGAATTATTCTCAGGATGATTGATCAGGGGAAGCTGAATCACTTTCTAAAGGGAGAAGAAACAGGTCAGACATTACCACCACCACCGAGAGATGCACAGAACAGTGTCAGCGAAAGGAAAGGAAACATTTGTGATAGAAGTAGGAACAAAAGCTAAGAATTTGAACTGCAACTCTATCGTCCACTCCTATCGCACCATCGAAGATTTCCATGACAACGTGCTTAGTAGAGTCTTTGCGAGAGATGCTAATGATAAAGAAATAATGAGTCTGGCGAGAACGACGCAGTTTAGAAAAGTGGCGATTGAAGACTATTTCTTTCTCTGCGCGATGAAGTACCAAAAGGAAGAGAAACACACGATAGCCCGTTGGTTGTGAAACTAGAGATTAACCCGAAACCAAATCGATGGAGAAGATGATGAGGCGTAAGCTTGTCGGGCGATCAACCGAATTCTAATCGACACCTAAGTTCTATGAATATTCTCTTCTACCATACTTATAAGACGATGGGAGGAAAAGATGAGGATTTGATCCCCTCGACATACAAGATATATGTCTTTAATGGCACTGCAAACAAAACCAAAGGGAGAGGTTCACATGAGAATACCTCTACAAGGATTATCAACTGATATTTTATTCTCGTGTGGTTGATGTGGAATCCCGTATAATGCACTAATTGGGAGGCCATGGCTTCATGAAATCTTGGGGTCGCCTCAACATACCATCAATGCATAAAATTTCCACACCCAAGTGGCATTGGTATCATACGGGGAGATTGGAAGGAGTCGCAACAATGTCATGAGGTCGATATAGAAAGTCACAAGAAAGAAATGCCAAAAGAAAGGGTTGGAAGCAACATGTGAGAAATGAACAGAGAAAGGAAAAACTGATGGTAGATGCTATAGAAGTGAGGGCTGAACATATCTCGCGAGGTGAATGCCTGGAGACAGACCAACATTATGACAATGAAGAAGCAAAAGATATGAGGAACAAAAGGCATAAGAAGTGAATAATCAATAAAAGCAGGACGCAAAGTAACAGCTGAAGTAATGATGTGCGAGAATCTCGCAGCTAAGAGTAAAATGAGAATTCGACTAAGAAAGAAAAGTGAAATACAACAAGTGAAAGAATCGTATGCGAATACTTCGCAAAACAAATATCAGCAAATAATGAAACATGAATGATTGAATGATTTAACAAATATGAATGCGCAAAAGAATGGGACGAACCTTTATGGCGTACACCCTAGTTCGCGAATAACATTTCGTAAGAGGCAAATGTAAGACCTAAAGTGCGTCATATAAGGGGTATCTCTCGCCATGGTTCAGGGGGAAGGTTACACCGCTCCCTGCCTGAACCATGAAAATTTGGGGCCCATGAAAGCCTATCCTAAGAGGTACCTTGGATTCCCAACTATATATGTAGGTTATACCCTGGTTGGGCGACCGAGGGTCTCTTCCTAGGAGTCGATGTATGCTCAAGGCGCCGAGGTACACGGTTGAGCCGAGTGCCCGGGATGGATGAACCTACCCTGGCCATTCTTGGCAAGTCTTGGCATGCGTTGCACTCGCCCGAAGAAAACTCCACTTAGGGTGCGGTCTCGTAACCATAAACCATATAGGTATAAGGGATAAGAGGCTGCGAAAACAACTCAAGTTGTTGTTAAGACCGGATGGGAGGAGCTAGTCTTGTATGGCCGATGTTTCGCCTCCTTGAAGGGGCAACCGGGGAGATGATAAGGGCGACGCTCTCCGTTAGGGGGGGTGTCAAAACAGACGCAAATGTCATAAGGCTATGTTTTCGCAAGAAGATTTAGGCTCGTCATATTTGTGCAATGATCCTGCAGAGGCAATAATACTAACGCGAGGGTAAGGCGAGATCAATGGGTCTTTACATGAAAGTGTACGGACGTCCTGCGATTTCGTCGCACGACGGCAATGTCATGGGGCTTTATGTTCGCAAGGATATTTAGGCCTGTCATATTGTCGCAACTAAAACATCCTGCAGAGGCAAAAATACTTGGAAAATGATAAGACAAGATCAATGGGTCTTTACATGCAAGTGTAAAGACGTCCTGCGATTTTGTCGCAATAAAAGGTGGCAGGGGAAGACCTCTAATTAGGGAGGTCTAACTCGGAAGACCACACAACAATGATAAGGCAAGGTCAATGGGCCCTTGCTTGAAAATGTAAGGGCGGCTTGCGACCTTGTCGCAATGAGAATAGATAAAATACATTTATGAAGATAAGACAAGGCAAGTAAAATTCTTGATCTATGAAGATGCTTGCGACCTCGTCGCAATAATACATTTCAACAACAATAAAACTATTATCCAACCAAATACATGAAGACAATTGAAATCTTTCCTCTGAAGATCAATAACAGAGGCAAGTATGGGAATGGAAAAGATGGAGTATTGTTATTCATCTTCCGATGAAAGAATTATACATCAACAATGCTAACCAATAATGTTACAAGAAAGAACTGCCAAAAAAGGCGAATGAAGATTGAATTTATGAACATCGGAAATGTACGAGATATTACGGATATTAAAAAAGAAAACAAAAAGAGTTATCTCTTTGGTGAATCTTCTCCTCCATCTGATTCTTCAGTCTTATTATTCTCATCGCCAGAATCTTCTTCGCCAGCCTCGCTATCAGAAACGTCTGAGACAGGCAGATTCTCAGGAACTTTTTCAAGGAGCCAGGGATATGAGTGCAGAGGGATATTGTGGCCTTTACAAACATACTCCATGGCTCCATTGCGATAGCGAACGCATCATTATTAAAATTCGCCACTGTCGTTTCAAATTGTTTCTTCAACTTGGAATACTTGTTATTGCGAAGGAGAGACTCTTGGCGAAATGTTATTTTTCGATTTCGAGTTCTTCAATCCTCATGGAAAATTCCTGGCAAGTTGTTCTTTCTCGATTCAAGTTCTCTAATTCTAACCTCGAAGCCTCTTCTCAGTTCTCGCAAATAAGTAACAACAAGTCAATAATTTACAAGCAATACTACTGTATAAGAAGCAAGAAGGTGTAATAAGTAACCTTCTCTATCGTATATCATATCTTTAATCAAGGAAGTATGCTCTGCGTGAAGACTAACATCAACACCTAGGTTATTCCCGGCATTATCTAAAACTTTTGCAGCCCAGCGAATTCATCATCACTATTAATAACAAGAAGAGAGCGAACTTGCTCTTCTCGCTGCTTAAGCATGGTATTTTGATGAAGGAGTTCATCTCGTTCAACTTGCACACTAAGAAGAGATTTGTGGAATTCTCGCTAACGCCCGTGCACCTCTCGTTAGTAATACGATCGTTCTCATCTATGAGATTACTAATTTTCTTCCTTAAAGTCTTGATATTATTCTCGGAGTCAAGGTACATTCGTTTAAAGCGATTAGTTAAATTTAAACTAGATCTGTGTTCGATCTCTAAGAGATGATATTTGGATTGAAGATCTTTTAATGAAAGGAGGTTAGTTTTATTCGAGGAACTACTTAGAGATTGATTGAGATGAGCAAGAAGAAGGTCATCATCCATAGGTTCAGGAAATGTATGGAGAAGAATAGCCTCATCGGAGAGATTATATACATCTGCGAAGGTAATAAGTTAGGTAGCAAGATGTAACCGATAAAATAGAAATAATAAAAGGAAGAAAAATCTTATACCATAAAGTTCTTGATTAGCGTTCTCGAGAGTGGACACCCTATCTTTTGGGAGTCAAGTTCGGTATTTAACTTTTGAATTCTCTCATCTTTATCGCGAGATGACGCAGCTTCAGTCTCTAATTCTCGAATCTTCTTGCTCAATTGCGAATTCTTCTTCTCAAGATTGTTGCGTCTTCTCTCGAGATCCGAGGCAACTACAAAGGAAGTTCTTCCAACCTAAGAAAGAAGATAGAAGAATCATTAATATACATATATTCAAAAAATGTAAAAAGGGAAATGTAACTGCATACATACCAGAGATCCAAGTGCATTCAACAAGTCAGGAGACACGACTCTAGAAGCTCCATTGAAAGAATCATTGCCTTCTAATAAAGCAGCATTACACACATTTGCGAGAGTCCCGCAAAGAGAAGCTGAGAGAGCATCTCCCATTCCTTGGAAAGAGTCCGAGAAGATACTAGATAACCGATCCATAGGAGAACCTACGTGGAGTTTCTTTAGCGAGAGAAAAATTCGAATCATGGTCATCTTCATCAGAAGATTCAGAGCTTGAGTTAGGGCGAGAAGAAGATTGAACCTTTCGCTTCTTGGTTAATGGAGCAGAAGATTTAGTTTTGCGAGCGACAGTTTTGCCCTTACTTTTACCTTTCGCGGCTACAGCTTCTTCAACTCCAACCTTCGCATACGTGTAAAGATAAGAAACAGAGGCAACAATATTGTTTTAAATAAAAAGAGAGGAAGTGTTTCTTACTTCACTGTAGTTTATCGAAGCAATGTCAGAGTATCCTCCGACGGATCCTTTTTGTAGCTTCTTCTCAACCTGGCTATCTGAAAGATTTCACAAACTCAGCAATTATAGAAAAAAAGTTGCGAAAGCAAAAATTTGAAGTAGGAAACATACCTCTTTCTTCTTCTCAGGCCATTTGAATTCCCAAGGATGATATCCTGCGAGATTCGCAGGAAGAATATGCGAGCCCGCGATGTAAGGGCCGTTTAAGATCAAGGGTACAACCCACCACTTCTCATCTTTGGAATAACGAGGAGAAGTATTATTGCCTGGATGCCAATCGATGTCTTGCATGAGTAATTTATCTTCAGGGACATTATCCTTTTTCTTCAAAGAATGCCCCAAATGAGATTTCACATTCACTTCATAGTTATCACTTGCGTAATTTTCAAAAAAGTTTTCCACGTTGTACTTCTCAAAGAACTATTTCTAAGTCTCGAATTTGGGATTTCTGACAGAATTAGAGTATAAAGATCCTTTGCCAGCCAGCGGTTCGCGAACTCCAAGATCGAGCGAATGCAATCGCCACTCAATTGATAAATAGCCCGAGAGAATTTTTCATGGGCCAAGATTTCATAAAATAGAGGCAACTCGGATCGTATAAGGGAATGGGAAGTCCCGCGAGAAGGCGACCTAGCGAGACTATAATCCTTTGATCATCACATTGATGATCGAAAATAACTTTGCGAAAGAATGGATGAAGGTTCTTGATCGGGAATGGTCGATAGAGTGAAACCCTTCTCGAGCAACTTCGTTGAACTTCATCAAAAGAAGCTTTGTATGCACGACTAATGGCAGCCATTATCGGTATGGGAATGGATGGGAGGTTAAAGGTTAAGATCGATGCTAGAAAGAACGAAGAAGAGATTTGCAGTAGCAGGAGCGCAAATTGCGGAAGGAGAAAATTAAAGAAGTTGCAGAGAGAAACTAAAGAATGAAAAGGAGGGGAAAAGAAAACTATATATAGGGAAAAAGATCCTCGAGAAAACGAGGTCATTTAATGCGAGAAGAGACATGAATGGTCAAGAATAAGCGGTTGAAAGAGACGTGTCAAGAAAAGACATTAATAATCAAAATCCGTGTAAAAATACAAAATTGAAAGAGATAAAGATAAGCAGTCGCGGCAAATCAAAAGAATCACTCTCATGATACTACTCCCTTCGCGCAGAAGAAATATGAGGAAAGACAAGAAGCGATACTAAATGTACACCTCAAAGAAGCTTCGGAACTTCACAAAAGAATAGAGGCAAGTACGTACTTTTCAAGAACAGTATTCTTCTGCTTGTTCCTTCATCAGCGAAGACCAAAGATTATTACAACAACAGATTTTTCCTTAAAGATCGCTCTTCAAGCAATATTCAAGGAAAAAGAGACAAGATGTAGGATCATAATATCGCAACATACAGGGCTCGCGGAGTTAATAAACAACGATACCGCGAGGCAGTCGCAGAGAGCTAAAATAAACGACGCGATGAATAACGACAAGCAAAACATAAGGGAGACGTAAAACTTGGCGAGGGTTAAGGAGTGTCGCGAGAACGAATGTTTGTGCACTTGCGACACTTCGCGGGACATTCCCGAATATAAAGGATAGCTTAGCTATCATCCACTATGTATTACCCTATATAAAGGGCTAAATGAGTCTCTGTTGAGGAGAGATCTCTTGGAAGTTGTTAGGCAAATCATTAGGAGAGAGAAAGTTTAAGAGAGTATTAATTTCTAAGTGTAATTCTGTTTCTTTGTGTAAACCATTCATGAATTCAATCAATAAATACTCTTGATCTTACATCTTTCAATGGACTAATTAAGCAAAATCGAGTAAGGGGTGTAGTGTGGGAAATCCTGCTACTACAAAAACTCCACTTAGGGTGCAGTCTTGTAACCATAAACCATATAGGTATAAGGGATAAGAGGCTGTGAAAACAACTGGTTGTTGTTAAGACCGGATGGGAGGAGCTAGTCTTGTATGGCCGATGTACGCCTCCTTGAAGGGGCAACCAGGAGAAGATAAGGGCGCACCCTCTATTAGGGAGCCGATAAGTGTCAAAAGACGCAAATGTCATGAGGCTTTATTCTCGCAAGAGAATTTAGGCTTGTCATATTTGTGCAATGATC
>JAJJWW010006107.1:0-94875 GCA_023531295.1 Papaver armeniacum | reverse complement strand
AAAAAAAAAGTATAATGATGAAACAAGAGGGTGTGTCTATCTACCACCTTTTTATGTAATCCTCAAAACCTCAATTTGAATGAGGTAGTCTAATAAATAATTCTTAGGGGCTTTCCAAAGCCCCTCGTTCCTTCAAAACAAAACAAAAAAATCAATGTTAAAAGAGAGATGTATCGGCTGATTCATCTAAAACTCGGGGTAAACAAACATGTTCCCTGATAAGGTTTTACTGGTCGAAGATTTCCAAGTACACAAACAACGCCTTTGTATGTTTGCGGACCCTGGATTCTAGATTTTACCTCAAAGTATTATGCTGTTGCCACCATTGAATCACGACGGCAATATTCAGGAAAATGAAGCAAACATTTTTTGAGAAGGAAAATGTGGGACTCGTGATGTAAAGGTTCATATGCGGTAATACAGTGTTCCACGTGAGACTGGTACAGAAAATAGATGATGTGGATCATCTCTGGCCGTGTATTCATATGATGAGGCTTTAATCCCCACGTTGCTTACCGACCATGACGTGAAATCCAATATGTTTTTCCCTAGCCCTCGTTTACATTACCGTGAAAAAAAGACTTGAGAAATAAACTCTTCAGAAACCTGGTCTCATATATTTTGTTTGGCTCCAAACTAAAGGACGAACAAGTCTTAAAAACGGATGGACAAACGAGAAAGATTATATTCTTTTATCATCAAATTTTATAATCAAACCATAAGTATTTCATTCTACAGAAAACGTTTACATGATGGTTTTAAAGAGAAACAAGTACATTATAATATGAAACAAATATAAAGAAACATACAAAACGTAAATCAATCGCGAAGAGAAAGAGCGATTTACCACGATAGCACTCAAATCTTGTACTATGAAATTGGAGAAGAAATGGTATTCGAAATTATAATTCGACCATTTTGATATATTATCTTCTTGGAAAAGAGATGCTCATATGACAGGGGAGTGATATGCCCAAAGTTCTTCATGTGCAACGACTAACTAACCCGAACCCTGGATCTATTTTTCTGATGAAGAAGAAATTGATCTTCGCCCGTGTCGAATCGCCGATGTACTTTTATCAAGAAAACCAAACACGAACAAATCGGTAGAAAAAAAATACTATAAAAGTGTAGATAAAATCGCCCAAATAATAAGATAAAAATCGCTCTAATAGCTAAGAAATTATCGGAAACAACGAAAATAACTAAAACTAAGGAATCTTTGCTCGAGATCTAGCCCCTAAAGGAATGGATCTCGGCAAAGGAAGAAGAAGAAGTTGATGGGTTTTTGTCTAGTTTTTGATAAGAACGAAAGATTATTGGTTTGCCTCGCTTTGGTCCAGGGAAAGCCCTTACATCTAGAGACTTAAAGGCTTAGACAAATAAAGCTCCCACGTTGAACGGTGAGGAAACCCTCGCTTCTTATTGGTCGAAATAGGCCTTTTTTGAGTTTTGTGAAACGAGCGTTTTGGTGAGGACACTTGGCAACGATGATTGGTTTAAAAAGAATAGAAATAGATTAAAAGAACGAAACGAAATTCAATTTGGAATTCATGACGTGACAATATTTAGGTGAGGACACTTGACAACGTATGATTTGTTTAAGAATTACAAATTTAAAAGGAAAACCTAACTTACCGTGATTGGAATTTTATGGAAGTTCAAATTCAATTTGAAATCGAATAACTATTATATTATGATTCCTTTTTTCCAAATTAAATCCGCATATTTTCTGCGAAAATAAAAGGAAAAAATAAATGAAATTTGCGCATATTCTTCACCAATTTAATGTATTTTCCCCGCCACACCAAATCAAAAATACATCGCTACGGGGTGGGGCGAATCCCCGTGCACACCAAATCAAAAATGCATCGCCATGGGGCGGGACGAAGCCCCACGCACACCAAATCAAAAATATATTGCCACGGGGCAGGGCGAAGCCCCGCGCACAACAAACTAAAAGGCGAAATTTGTATATATTTTCCACTTATTTAATGTATTTCCCTGCCACACCAAATCAAAAATACATCTCCACGAGGTGGGGGGAGCCCCGCGCATACTAAATCAAAAATGCATCGCCACGGGGCGGGGCAAAGCCCCGCGCACACCAAGTTAAAAGAAAAAAAATATGCCCGGTGCGTAGCACGAGCACAAATCTAGTTTTATATGGATTGGTTACGGTTTAGCATTGTTTGGGTGTTTCATTTTCAGTATGTATAAATTACCGGAATAAAAGATATTAGTGCACATTTGGTCCATTATGCCACCAATCTGGTTCGGTTACTACACAGTGTACACACGAGACATGGACACAACGCGACGCGAATACACAGAAACAACTATTTCATATATAATTAGGATGTGGACACGTATGAGATCTCTAATTTCCCTTCTTCACAACTTCGGTCGCCTCTGAAATTACGATGACACCCTCAAATTATTATTTTTTGTGAATAATTCGTAAAGCATAAAAGCGAGGGCAAACTTGGATTTTCTATTTTTGCAGCTTCAACTACTGTAGGTGAACAGTGCCTAAGGTGAGTTGGCTTTATAATAGTAATAGATGGGTGAAATAAGAAAAATGAAAACATAGGCATAAGGCAACAACGAGATTTATTTTGACAATGAACACGTATTTTACCAGGTATAGATTATAACGTGCATAATAATGTAACTGGTAGATGTTTTGAATTTTTGATTACATATTATACATTTTTTTGTCTCTACAAATCACATAGACTCTTTACGAATATCAATTTTTTGTCTCTACAAGTCACAAAGACTCTCTAATATACTCTAAGAGAATCATTAGAAATCTCTATATTTTTAGAGAATCTCCGGGAATCACTCAAATAAAAAATCTATGAAAATCTATATAAATCTCAATTGACTACCTCCCTGTTAACATAAAAATGTGAATAACGAAAAATACCAAAAAATTATCCTCTCTCATTATAAACTTGAAACAAATCAATTTTCTTTGAGACGTAGAAGTATATACTAATGACTGTCGTGAAACAAAAAGAAATTTTGTAAATGAAAGTATAGATATAAATGTAAACCTATGTACAAAAAATACGGGTATTGTTAGCATACATTTGCATCGAGAATGTGTGTGACAAATACATATGACATTCACTAATGCATCTGATGCGGAGACGTGCGTGTTTGAGCGTTGGATACGCGTCTGACAGGGACACAATCCCAAAGCAGGCGTGTTCCGATACCTAGTTGCTACCAGGCGACGGCCAAGGTATACTCTTCTGTTACAAACTCTAAGCATGATTTGGTTAAATAATATTTAAATTTGTATTAATTGTGATTTTTAAAATTTTCTTTTGATAGGATTTTACTTTTAGTCCCAAAACTATTAGGTTTTTTATCCTCTAGTCTTTTCCTTCAAGGCTATGTATAGGAAAATACAAAATTCATAATCTTTGTACGATTTAGTCCAAAATATTTACCATTTATTAAAGTGACCCACGATAATGTCAGTGTGTTTTAGATGAATGTCATATCTTCCATTTGTGGGTAAAAATAGATCGGGAAAAATTATTTCTAGCTCAATTTTGTTTTTTCTTATATGAGAAACCCACCATTTAAATTCTCTATATTAACAACCCATAATTAGTTAAAAAAATGATCCAATTACAAAGGTAACCTTTTATCTACATGGTTATTTATTTTTTATTTTTTAGAACGGGCTCTAGCTCAGCTGGTCATCCCCGTTCCCCAAAAGTTTAATGCGCTCCAGGAGGTCCCAGGTTCGAGTCCCCAATGGCGTAATATTGCAGGAATTAACATGGAAGGTAGTGTTAGCTTGCCCCCCTTGTGACACAATCTCAACCCCCCTCCCGCCGTTTCGGCTACCTTTGGCTAGGTTACCTATGAGGCTCGCTGGTAGGTTAGCACAGCAACCTGTTCAACTAATGTAGTAGTATGTCGTTGGAGCTTAGCTTGTTAGGCTTCCAACTAGTTTCATGTAATAATCCTTATCCAATTTTTAGAACAGTTAGTAAATTCATAAAATCTTCCTAAAATTTCTCCCTAAAATAACTCATTCGAATTCTCCTAAAATAACTCCCTAATTAGTTGAACTCTGTAACTTAAGGTAAAATTAATCCTCAAAATCTCCCTAAAATAATTCATACTTTGACCGTGATAAAGAATAATCCTAAGAAATCTCTCTAAAGTAATTCTACTCCATGCCGCTTGACTACGGAAACGTTAGCTTTCATACTTTAATGAAAATTGCAATTTTCACAGGTTGCAATCTTGTAAAAATCGGAATTATCAGATATCATTGAATAGTCTTTTCCTAAAATTGAAGTAAAAGTAATCACATGGAGAATTGAATTTTTCATTCAAAACTAAAGTGAAAATTTCTTTTTTTTATTTATTAGAAATATGAACATAATGTGTAAATCGCAATTATCACTAGTTGTGATAATTTCAGTTATCACAATTCAGGATAATCATATCTATCAGCGGTTGTCAATTCAGTGATAATTGAAACAATCATCGATTATGCAATTCACTGATAATTATATCCATCACAAGTATACACAGTCAAAGACAAATCGTAAAAGGAACAAAGAAAAACGAGAGAAAATATTAGAATTAGTCTTGATTTCCAATCATAACACAACTTAATGATCACTCGAAAAACTCTTATAGTATGATAAGCATTATGAAGAATTAAGATGCTAGAATATTATCAATGAATAACTAAACACAATATATTAATCACTATTATCATAAAAAAAAAACCTTTCCAAGAATTATTTTTATTTGTCTATCTAAGTAATCACGATGGAGAAGATGTCGATCTATGAAATCACGATGGAGAAGAAAATAAAAAGAAGAGATGAAAAGAAGATAAAGAAGAGAAGCGTATATTGACCGTAAAAAGTGGTAATTTCAACGGTAACTACACATGCAAAATAAATAAGGTCCACCAATGATGCCCACAAATACGCCCATAATTATTTGACCCTAATTAATTTGTTTTATTAATAGTGTGTAATGGATAAAGGTTAATTTAGTCTTGCTAAAGTTTGAAAACATAAATTCAATCCGAAACTACTTATTATCTTAACTGTACATCTTATAAATTGGGCTAGACATATATAGTATCATTTTATTGATGGGTTTATGGAAGAGAGGGTTCAAACTTGGGTTCCTCAGAAATTTCCACAAAATAGATCTAATAACTTATAAGAAACCTACCTTTTTTTATCACACACCGGATTTTCACAAGCTTCATATATATATCTCTAATATAAAACAAAGCATGGACAACTTAGCCTAGATAAAGGACGCTCTGGATTCATTCTTGGGGAAGCTAAATCTATGGTTGTGGTTGTTTACATCATTATTGGATCATTAATTTTTTATAATGAATATTTTATTAATCTCTCATTATAAATGTCTTATAATTATGTTAATTAATATACTTTCATTAAATTTCTTATGAATTTTTCATTATAAATATCTTCTCACATCATAAATATCTTAATTTAATAGATGTCTCACAATTTTCTTAATGAATATACTTTCATCATTAATATTTTATTAATGTTTCCTTATAAATGTCTTATGATTATCCTAATAAATACTTTCATTAAATAAATAATAAATTTGTTAATAATCATATCAATTGGGTTAGTATTTGTTGGTGGTCCATGGAGCCGGTGATGATGGTGATGAGGTAGTGGTGATGGGCGGTTACGGTGGTGGTAGTGTAGATGGTCGGTGTGGTAGTCGGGTAGTGGGGAATTCTTACTCTATGTGAAAATAAGTGGTTATAATACAAAAAAAAAAAAAAAAATTGATTGTACAAAGTGACCGCAATTTACCCTAAAAACAACTCGATAAAAACGTTGATAGTGTAATGTATATGATATTGGGATGGTAACGGTTTTCTGTTGGTCCCATTATATGTTTCATTCGGTGGTTTCTTCTAAACACCTATTACGGTCAACCTAGCAATTCTCAAAAAAAAAAAAAAAAAAACCATGGAAACAAATTGCATTAACCCAGAGTAATAGGTTAATGCACAATCCATCGCGTCATGTGCTTATTTTAGAGCTCCCTTAGGATGGATTGTTGTTTTCAAGTTCTCTCTTAATTTGCATGTAACAAACTAAGAATAAGAAACTTCACCTTCGGGTTAACCTCCCAACTTCTCTTAATTTGCGGACAACATAAGTTTTGGAACAACAAGGCCCTAAAATGTAATCCAATCACTTAGGACGTTACGGTGAGAAACTAACGATGGCATTGACGTTATTTCGGTCTACTTATCGATTTGATTCCAACATTTCCACATTAGCCTGACGTTAATCCGTGTAGAAAAGAAAAAAATCAATCAATCCGATATAGCTCCGTGGTATAGCATCGTGCATGATAACGTTTTGGAGTAACAATTAGAGAAGGAGAAGAAATTCTCTAAGCGAGATGACATATCATCAATCGGCGAGTCATTGTGATTACTGCAATTTCATTTTTCCGATAGGTACTGCGGTTGGGTTAAAGAGTCACAGAATTAAACATCGGATGGGAATACCTGCTTCCCCGGGTAAGGGTTAACATCTAATCGATTCCAATTTTTTTATCGAAAAAAAAATGGAATCACGAATTAAGAACATACTAAGAATAAGAGCTCCCTTAGGATGGATTGTTGTTTTAAGTTCTCTCTTAATTTGCATGTAACAAACTAAGAATAAGAAACTTCACCTTCGGGTTAACCTCCCAACTTCTCTTAATTTGCGGACAACATAAGTTTTGGAACAACAAGGCCCTAAAATGTAATCCAGTCACCGGCCGTTACGGTGAGAAACTAACAGTGGCATTGACGTTATTTCGGTCAACTTATTTGATTTGATTCCAGCGATTTCCACATTAGCCTGACGTTAATCCGTGTAGAAAAAGAAAAAAAAATCAATCAATCTGATATAGCTCCGCGGTATAGCATCGTGCATGATAATGTTTTGGAGTAACAATTAGATAAGGAGAAGAACTTCTCTAAGCAGATGACATATCATCAATCGGCGAGTCATTGTGATTCTTTGCAATTTCATTTTTCCGATAGGTACTGCGGTTGGGTTAAAGAGTCACAGAATTAAACATCGGATGGGAATACCTGCTTCCCCGGGTAAGGGTTAACATCTAATCGATTCCAATTTTCATATTTATCGGAAAAAAAATGGAATCACGAATTAAGAACAAAAAACATTGTTATGCCAAAAGTGAAAACGTATTTGTGGCCACCTAAGTGAAGTTTACCCATTGTCTTTTGGTACAAGACCATTTTGGATTTGATGGAGGGCAACCAATGGGTTATGTATCTTTTTTTTTTATATATATATATGATCCGCGGAAAGACATGTTTTGGTGATATAAATTGGGCAATCAACATATAGACAATGATCAACTACCGTGCCGTTACGGCACGGGTCAAGGCCTAGTATATATATATATATAACAAAAGATTACAAATATGATGACCAATTTTTCTTTCCATATAGTTCTGTCTAGTGCACCAAAAGTATATAAAAATGCATCCATTTTATATATAGCATATCGATTTTCAATTTTCTCTTAGTTACTAAAAATGCATAAAAAAATGTTCAAGTCATATATGTGGTGTACTAATTCTATTTTCTTTTAATCCATCAAAAATACTAGTGCACAAATTTGTGCATTTATCAAATGCAACCGTTTGCTTGAAAAGTTTCACTAAATGAAATTAAAATACCTGTGCTCTAGATAAGCATTGCACCAGGCGATACACTAATAAATAACTGGTGTACAAACATGACGGCTAGTATTAGTCAATGCACCATGGTGCATGAAATAAATACTGATCTATTCTATATTATATAAAGGGAACACCCCTTACTGTAGCATGTGAAGCTGCAAATTCTATTTACCCAAATTGCCCCTACTTTAATATGATTGTATCAAAAAATGGAAATATTTTTTGAGGGTAAAATGGTAACTACAAAGCTGTGTGTCTTCACTTGAATCATGGGGAAAATATTATTTCGCTAAACGTCGAAAAATTTTGACTCAAATCCATCAAATGCAATCAAATAAACAAACTCATAATAAATTTCATTCAGATACAACTTTATCAATTTGACACAATTCCAGTAACTACAATTCAATTTTATAAATTTGATGCAATTTCAGAAATAGAAAAATTAATTACATGCAACGGGAGGAAAACTCATTATTTCGGGCACGGAAATGAAATCATAAAGTGATGAAAGTCCATAATAACGACGAATGAAGAAAAAAAAAAACCTAGAAATATTTGAAGAAGATGATAAATTAATAGGTTAAGATTGTGCTGGAGGGAGCAAAGGCAGAAGTAGTTGTTTGTAAGACGGAAGTAGTTGTTTAGGATTTTTAGTGAAGAAAAGAGAAAGGGAGAGAAGGTGGTGTAGGTAAGCGTCGGTGGGGAGGAGAAAGAAGGAAGAGAAGAAAAGAAAATGAAAGAAAAATTAGGTTTAGGTAGATTTAAGTTTATGAATTCCTACATTTTCAATAAACGGGTAGGATCAAAATGAAACTAATGCACGACTGCGATAGATTTAAATAGGTTGGCGCACGTGCAAAACACGTGCCTTTAGTTCTAGTTTAAACAAATAGTACGCTAAAATATGCATTGCATAATATGTAGTGCACCTCAAAAGTGCCCTGCTAGCATCTATTTTTCTTGGCGCACTTTATTTTTTGTTTCTTCTTTTTTTGATAATCAAACCATTAGTATTGGATTCCGTATAAGAAACGTTTATATGATGGTTTTTGAGAAAGACATGTACATCAAAAACATGAAACAAATACAAGTAAGACGCCACATGCAAATAAATTGCAAAGGGAAAGATCGATTCAGAAGGACAACTCCCAAATCTTGTACATAGAGATTAGAGAAGGAATGGTACTCAGAAATATAATTTGGTCATTTTGATTTGTTTTCTTCTTTGAAAAGAGGTGCTCCTATGAGAGAGGAGTAATTTGCTCAAATATTCTTCATGTGTAGCAAGTAACCCGGGAGCCCTAGGTCTATTTTATGATGAAGAACTTGATCTTGTCCGCGCTGAATCACCGATGTACTTGTATCCAAGATAACATATCACGAACAACTCAAAGAAAAAAACACTATGAAAGTGCAGATAAAATCGCCTAGGCCTAACAGCGAAGAAAAAATCGCTCTAATAGGGAAGAAAAATATTATAATCTACGAAATAACTTTTAAATAACGATTAACTATATAAAACTAATCAAAAGCAAGACCACCAGATCTGAGCAAAGAAAGAAAAAAAATGGAAAAAAAAAATCTAGGGTTTTTTAGAGAGATGTGAGAGAATAGAGCTTTTCTAGCTCATTCAATATGCATAAAAGATACAACGGTTTATATGTAGTATATTTATTTTTTATTGGGACGGAGTCCCTTTTATGGCCACTTTTTTGTCAATTGAAACCTAACAAAAATGTTTAATTTCATAAAAAAGATGGGATTCTGTCCGGGTGGAATTCTTGGTTACTTTTTCATTGGACGGAAATATCCCTCCATGTGCAAATGAAAAGACCATTATATCCCTTATCATTTACTCGTTCAACATCAACAACTCGTTCAACATCAGCTGCACCATAACGAGCTTCACCAACAAACCAAATTCATACACCATTATTCACCGCCACCATTTACCATCACCGACACCACCGACATTGTCGCTACTGCTACCACCGCCAGAAACTCCAAAATCATTAACAGCTCCGCCGCCACCTTCTTCTAATCAAACATTAATTATTCCTTCCCTACCAACACCATCACCAACACCGTAACCAACACCACAAGCACCTCATGCACCCACCGCTACCACCACCAGATTCGGAACCACCACCAGATTCAGAACCACCACCAACATAAGTAGGAGACCATAACTGTTGTTAGCATAACCAGCACCCACCTTCGCTACCATCTTCACCATCACCACCACAACCAGTGCCACCACCACCTACCACAAGCAACACTACCAGCAGATTTTTTATATTTGATTTTTTATTCAAATCAACCAAATTCCAATAAATAAAGCTAATCAAAGCAATTCTATTTCGTACGATAAAAAAACAACAGCAGAAAGTCCTAATTCTTCAAAGCAAAATCATTGATCCAACCTGATCAATTTTCATCAAATCTTTTCAAATGCAAAAAAAATTGATCACTCAATTTATGATAAATCAATCAATTAGGATATTCAGGTAAATTACAAACCAATTTTTTGCATAAAAATGTTGAAAATTTCTAAATTGATTCATCATATGGAGGCTCCTCATTTCTGAAAAAGAACAAAGTAACAATAGAATGAAAATGTTGCTCTTAGAACTGTAACACACACCCATATGGAGGCAGAATAACAAACCCTAACAAATGTAACTGATGTTTGTTGAATAAGGTACCAATAGAAATGCTAATGATGCTCTGTGGTTTGGAAAATAAGTTCATGCAAGGAACTGATGAAAGTGGTTGTGCGGCCGAGTTAGGAGAAAAAGGAGGCAGGTAAAGTTGGAAGAAGAAAATTTTTTCTGTAGAAGTGAATGAGATAGTTTATTAGGGTTTTTCGGAAAAAAAGCATAGCAATATCTCTTAACACGTGGATTTGGAAACTTTCTGTTTCATCACGTGACCATCTATACTATGGTAACAATACAAAGGCGTTTTATTATGGCACGGGTTATGTGCATGATGTCGTGTCAGAACCATATTATATTGAAAATGGCACGACTAAGTGATATATCATATATGCATGATGTTATGTCGGAAACATATCAGATTGAATTGGCCAACAGGCCCACATTAAAAAAAAATTGTTCATGTGGCACGGGTTATGCACTACATCTTATATATTACTATAAAGAGAAAAGCTATTGTGGAGATTGTGACGTCTTGCCCATGATGGTTGCGGTTCTTGGTGATGATTCAAGCCTGAATTGAAACACTAGATAGAGTGTTAACTTCTGCAAGTTGCATTTTTTTTCCGGGGATCGTAAAGAAAAATTATAATCCCATGGCGACGTTGTTTCGTTTTTATTCTATTCGGCCCTTCGCACCGTGGCAGCGTATTCTAGTTTATTTTGCAAAAGAAGTAAGTATTGACTAAGGGGGAGAACATATCATCGTACTATTGCTTTGTGGTGCAATTGAACTATGAGGAAGGTAACAATGCTATGTTTCTGTATAACAACCATTGAGTATAGTGATTTTTCATTCTAACAAAGCTCTTATTGAGTCTTCTCATAAGTTGTTATTGCTAAGAATCGTCAACAACAAAGGTGCTGAACGAATACATGCATAACCATAGAATAACTTGAAGTACCAAGATTTCAAGACCGTGTTGAAGAACCAAGGAAATCAAGCATTATTGATTTTGAGCTGAAAGTTTATTTTATTTTGAATCCATATCTATTGAATAGTTTTGTCACTAAAATTTACAAAGGGAGAGGTTGTTAGAGCACTGCTTGGTTGAACCCACAAGTTTTGCTATCTCAAGCTTGTTGTTAATGTTAGATGAACACAACTATATCTTGATTTCTAGTATACTAATTCAAGTCTCGAGACTAGGTATAGAAGTTGGCGGTTGAGTATAAGACATCACCCTCGAAGACTGAAGATTGACGAAGACATTTGGAGAACTTCATCAACAAGGTATGTGAAGACTGAACCACTCTATTTACTCATAAGATTTATCATTCTATTGATTGTTGTCGTATGCGTCAAAAATAATTTCACTTTCCTAAAGTATATGATAAGAAAGAGTTCGTATCCACAGAGAGGCGATTGTAGTTATTTCGTAATCAATTTCTTAAAGTAACCAATTGGGGGATTTCTTATTTCTATTTAAGCAATAAAAACAAATTAAAAGCAAAGTAAATTGTAGAAAGTAATCAATGGAGAGAGATATTGGTCAAGGAATTCATCTTCAATCTTAGACATGTGCTTGCATATATGATTAGAATTACGATTTAATCTCTTGTATTATCAAAAGCCTAGAGAATCGAGAGAGCAAGATAATCTAATAATTTCTCAAGTTCATCAACACACACAATAGGGCTGCGTATGTGAATTCTACCTAAAGAATAACCTAACGCCTTGCGCTAATCAAGTTCAATTCCTAGGAGCATTAAGTTTCAGAAATAGGCTAATCAATGCAATTGTCATGCGTTGCACATAACAATTCGGACAATGGTCAAACTCTACATATGATTACGAGTGTATCACTACAAACCGTAAACATATCATGCTACTTGTATTCAAGGTTATCGCTTGATGAAAAACCCTAAAATAGCTATGGACTAAGATGCAAGTTCAATTAATTGGCCACTTAACTAATCAAACATCATAATCCTATCACAATACTTCAATCATGTGATCATAAAAACAATAGAGAATTGAACGATAATCAAGAGAGAAAACTAATACATAAAGCAAACACAAGTTTTAGAAATCGGACTACATCCTTAACCAATAATAGAGAATTTAGCTACTCATAGCTATGGAGTTCATCACAAAAATATCAATGGAATAAAGAAGAAGATCAACAAAAGCAAACCCTAGTTGCGTAAACAAAAGCGGCTCTCCAAAGTTCCAATAATAAGATATATCCCAAAAGTTGTAGAATTCTTCTTTTATAGCTTTTCCTTTCTTCCAAAATTTGGTCAAGTCTCAAAGTCCATTAGATAAAAATCCACCAAGCCCATAATAGAGAGAAACCCGTGTAGAAAATACGTCCAAAAAGTCATCGCCGGAAAACTGGTATTGTGGCCGGAAATCGGCCGGAAGAGTGGCCGGAAATCGGCTCCGGTGACCGGCAAAGTCCGCCCGGTCACCGGTCAACGGGTCGGATCGGGTCAACTCGGTCAAGCACCGAGTTAGGGAGAGTCAGGCCGAGTCAAGGTGAGTCAGGGCTGACTCTGGTGAGCTAACTAGGCTGACTTGATGGGGTTGCCATGGCATGAGCCATTTGCACAGGCTGTTAGTCATGCACCATCATTGCACTGCATTGTTTCACTGCCAGCAACCTAGCCATTCCAATTGCATCATACCTATAAATTACCAGCATCTAGGCCCAGCTACACAGCTTCATCATTGCATTAGTTCCATACATCTATCAGCCACCAATCATGTCATTTCAACCACCTGCCCTGTACAACTCCATTCAACATATTCAGCTCACTCACTGCAATGCACAGCTTTGCTCTGTAGCTCAAACTCGAGTTATGTTACAGCTATAGCTCCTCTTCTCTGTAGCTTTACAATTCCACAACCATCAATTTCATCAGCAAATTCTCAGCTCCATTCAATCCTCAGTTCAGCCTGCCACTACCATTGTTTCTCATGCTAACCCGTAGCTTTCAGCAGAACCACACCTGCAATTCCCTGCACAACTCAACACAACACCACAGTTGTAGCATCAGCTCTGCCATCATTGACCCTTGCAGCTTCATAGCCAATATCATAGCTGCACAACATTAAAGCCTGCACATCCACCATCTTTGCAGACCCATCATTCATCTCTGCCACAGTCTCACTGCCACCAGTCTGCAGCTCACTGCATCAATGCCACAATCAGAGCTCAAGCCAACCTGCCCTAAGCATACATCTATGTAGCTTCAATTTGCACTCGAACCCATCATCTCTGTTGCTCCAACTCTACTCCATTTCACTTGCCTCTCCAAGCCTGGTTCTACCAGTCACAATGGCAGCATCACCAACCTCAGCCGCTGCTCCTATCCAGCACCAGCTCTTTCCCTTGCTCAACCATATTCCATCACCTTGTACCTGCTGCTCCATCTCAGTTACCACCAGCAACACCAGACCATCTGCAATCCTAGACATCTCAGGTCAAACCAGCTCTTGCCTGCTTTCTCACAGCAATTCCTCAAATCCCATGAATTTCAGCTTCTCTTCACTGCAGCTATTCATCACTTGCAACACCAGCCTTGGACCTGTCAGCTCCATTTCTTGCAATTGTCGTTCTCCATTAGCTCATTTCATCTCAGGCTCAATTCCCTGATTTATATTTTGAGAACAACAGCTCCACTCTGCCATGAACCATTGCAACCAAAACAGCACAACCAGCTTCTCCATTCTCAACTCTGCCTGTGGCTCCAAGTTTTCAGTTCATATCATTATATCACCACCAGAAGCAACAAATTAACCCATAGATCATAACCACCAACTTCCAATTAATAAACCAGGCAAGCATCAACACCTCAGTTCTCTGGCCAGCAACTGCAATCTCAATCGATCACCATCTCTCATCACAACAGCGATTACAACCCTGAAACCATCTCTACAACCCTCGCGTAACTTGAAAATCCCGCTCAACCGCTTCATTCAATCACCAAATCACGGCTTGTTTTTCCTCAACTTCGATTCTTCAACCAAGTTCGTACTTCAACCAAAGAAAGATCTACTTTGTTTCGAGGTCGATGTTAACATCATCTCTGCCAACTCTGAGCCACAACAATCCCAAATCTCGATTTACAACTCAACTTTCAAAACCCATCTCGATCTGAATTTGAGCAACATCTCTACATCGACTTCACTGATTCTCCGACCTAGTAAGCATCCGTCTCTCATCTAAATAGTTGTTCAGTCCCTTCTCTGACTGTTCTCGATCTGCTCCCATCGTGTTCACTGCTTCCCTCATTCACCTCATCTCCCTTCCTTTCATCTCTCGACTAAAATCGCCAGCGTCTCTGAAATTCAGAGCAAATGATTGAGAGAAATCATTTGTCCCAATTTTAGGGTTTTGGTAATGACCAGAATGACTACTGGCACCCCAGAATTGATATGAGCCACCTAAGCTTATTTAGCCTTGTCGGTTCCCAGATCGCCGACAAACCTAATTCTTCTTTTCAATCTCCATCTCCTTGTGCAACTTAGCTTGCTCCCCTGTGAATTGACTTTTCTTGCCCTTTACGCTACAAATAGACGTTTTATCCTTCTTTTGCTCATAATGACTCCAAGATACCTGATTAGCTCAAAAGCACACATAAGATACATAATTTACATGAAAACTCGCAAAGAAAGCGTAACTACTAGATAGTAAATTAGGTGTTTTAGACACCTATCAGATTCCCCCACACTTAGACTTTGCTAGTCCTCGAGCAAATCAAACAAAACAATTCAAAAAGATACATACAACTCCGTGTCGTCGAGGCTACGGTCACTTTTTTAGCATAAATAACAAGCCTTTAAACCCCTAGGTGTCCCTAGTGGACGAGTTATAGTCTCGTGAGGGTTTACTAGAGATATACCCACAAAACCTATTTTTCCAACTTACTAGTTCTCCGTAATGATAGTATCCAACGCGCTAAGAAGACATAGAGATTCTGCACACTAGTCATAAGAAGTTAGACACATAAATGAACACAATCTCATTCTTAAAAGTTGAGAGAGAAATAACCATCCCTTCTCGACTAAAATTCGGGTTCGGAGTGATTAAAAGTCTCGACTCTGCCTCACAAGAAAGGGTTTTATGATATTGCTCTCAATAATAAACAGCTCTTTATGGGTCACACGTGTGTCCAGGTTGGAATGAAGAGAGAATCCTGAGACACGTTGAATGGTAGGAAGGCAAAACCCTCCGAAAGTTTTGAAAACCCACATCTTTTATATATTTTTGAAAACCCATTTTTCTGACGATCTCTTCGAAAGGAAATCAACTATTTAACGAAGGTGGGAATATGCTTACTTACCTCGTTATCCGTTCGGCGTGCAGCTAGCACCACTCTCACAAAGATCCATAGAAACGTCTTCGGTCTTCTATCGGCGTCTTCATCTTCGTCTTCGGTCTTCAACTCTTGATGATAACTCTTGAACTTCGTAGAATCTCGACAATATGATTCTTTCCCTCAAATTCCTTGTCGCTTGAAACTTCATTATAGATATTCCTTCTTTCCATAGGCTTTATTGAAAGAATACAAAACTAAAAACAAACTATACAAACCCAAAACAATTTTTTTTTTTTTTTTTTTCATTTTTTTTTTTAGAAATAAAACAAATACAAAATAAAAATATAAAACAAAATAATAAAAACTATTAACAAACCTAAACATTTTTCTCTTGTCTCTTTTTTTTTCTCTTTTTTTTTCTATTTTTTTTTTTTTTAAGACAAGAGAAAGTAAAATACAAATAAAATAAAAATGTAAGTACAATGCCATGGTATAAGTACTTTACCGCTTGAATCTTCACAACTTATATGTCTTGATATCATAGACTTCTCGAATTCTCATCCTTAATAATTTCCACTCTTGTATAATAGTCTTCAACTTATAAAAATTCTGCTCCCTGTTTTGTTGCTTTACTCAAATCTGAAATCTGCCCATTTCTGTATCGTTGCTTGTAAACCTCGAACGTGTTCAACTTTCTGGTCGGTTGTCAATCCGTCAAATATAATTTCACTTTCCCAATCAACTAGATATAAATATAGTATTCGATAAGAAAGAGTTCGTATCCACAGAGAGGCGTTTGTTGTTATAAATTTTCAGCTTTAACCCAAGGTATGTTTGTTGTATTTAAGCAAATAAAAGTAATTAAAAGCAAAATAAGTAATTGGAGAAATCAATAAGGAGAAGATATTGGTCACGGGACAAGATATCATTCACAAACATGTATTTTCATCAATGATTAGAATTGGTATTTAATCTCGTATTTATTAAAAGTCCTAGGATATCTTGATCGCAAGTATAACCCGTTAATTCCTGTTTTCATCACAACCACATTAAAAGATGCATATGTGAATTCTTCGTCGAAAGCAACCTAAAGTGTAAAAGCACAATTAAGTTTAACTCCCTAAAAGCATTAAGATTTATGGAATAAGACTCATCAATGCAAACGAATGTGTAAAAGCACTAAACGTTTTAACAAAAGTTATGATTCACTTGTGACTAATAGGATATATCACTATAAGCACTAATCACAATTATGCTACTTAGAATCGGGATAAACAACGTTTCGTATTGAAAACCCTAATATAGCTCTAGAGATGAACACAAATCGGATTGATTCCGGACTCAACCTAACAAGTTTTCAAATCTTATAACACTATTAATTGTGAATCACAAACAATAATTACTGAGACAAAACTAATTCATTGAATCAAAAGCATGTTGAGAAATCAACTTTTATCCCATAACCAATAAGATGTTTAGCTACTCATAGCTATGGAGTTCATCATCATCAATATTCAATAATAAAACAAGGAAGAAGAACAAAACCAAACCCTAGAAGCGTAAAACAAAAGTGGCTCTCCAAAATTCCAAGAAAAGATATGATATGTTGTAGAAGACCTTCCCTTTTATAGCTTTCTCCAACTTCTAAAATTAGGTCTAGTCTTCAAAGTCCATTAGGTGAAAATCCACCAAGCCCACAAGAAGGAGAAACCCGTGTAGAAAATACGCCCCAAAAACGGTCGGGCCTTCCGAATTCTGGTATTGTGGCCGGAAATCGGCGGAAAGGTGCTTGGGAAAACAGACTCCGTGGACCAAGCAAAGTCCGCCCGGTCACCGGTCAACCGGGGTCGAACGGTCGGGTCCAACTCGAATCGGATCGGGTCGAACCACCCAGCCGAGTCGGGAGAGAGTCGGGTCATATACTCGGATGTGAGTCGAGCCTGTTCTCCTGGCCGAGTGACCCATGCCTAGGCCATTGCACACGGCTTGCACCCAGGCCAAGCATCTCTGCCAGCCCATGTTGGCCCTCAATTCCACCTCGCAATCCATCCATGTTCTTCCCCATCCGCAAGCACTCTATAGCTTCACCATAAGCTCGAGACCACCACCGACCATCGAGCCATCTAATTTGCATCTACATTTCACCCAAAGACAACTCCATTTGAGTTTCACACAAGAATCGCAGCTTTTAACATCTCCACTCCATCGCAAGCAAGCATCAACAACCTCCAATTCTTTATCCACAGATCGCACCACCTCGCTTTGTACAACTCCAACATCAACCCTAGTCTACTCATGAAACCACCAAAGCCATGGCAATCACCAAAGACTAACACCCAAAGACCACCTCGCACTGGAAAATCGGACACCGCAATCTCCATAACCAAACCTCAATGCCACCAGTCTGCAGCTCACTGCATCAATGCCACAATCAGAGCTCAAGCCAACCTCGCACCAGCTCTAGCTCAGCTGCACCAGCCTGCAGGTCTGTAGGTTCTACTTCATCCATCTCAAAGCTACCATATTAGTTCCAATTGCAACACTAATTTGAGTCCATCCCCGCACAATTGAGCTCACCCGATTCTGCAAAGACAAGCCTAGATCCCAACTTCACCTGCAACATCTCAAGACCAACTCATTTGCTCACAGGATTTCTACCTGAACCTTCACAAACCATCACTCCACCTGCCATGAACCAACAATTTAAGCCAGTAATGACTTCTTGCACCATCAAGTTTTAGTCATTGCCATCACCGACTTGCAATCTCCCGCAATTTTTCACTCAAGTTTCAAGACTCATGAAGAAGCAACATCTCCCGTTGTACCAAAGACCACTATGACTCAAGCCATCATACCACCTGCAGTTTCCCAGTAATTCCAAAGAATCAACATAATACTGACACCACCTTAGCTCAAAGCCAACATCTCACCTTGCACTGCAACAACAAGATCACTCACCCAATTTCCATTCATTGCACCATCCGAGTTAAGCTATAGAACCACCAAACAGAAACCCTTTCGAATCGATCAACTCGATCTCAAAAACCCATCATCAGCCTCGGATCCTAAAATCATTCATCACCAAAGAACAAAAGCCTCCATTTCTCGATTTCCAAACAATAAATCTGCAGTCTGGCGCTTTCCTCTCTCAATCTCTCAATTCTCTCGATCTCGGTTTCAATCCCGATACAAATCATAACCCATCTTCTAATTCTTGACCTCAATAGAAGCAACATTCATCATAGATCCCTTTTCTCTCCATCATTTACAGCATCGGATTCATTCAACCAAGACCCATCATCAATCGACCAACTCTGAGCCATTCTCTACATCGACTTCACTTAAAAATGGCAAACCCCAACTTCTTATCAATCTATTTCAGGACCACCAATCAAAGAACCAATTCTCATCTTTGTCGATTTAGCCTTCAATGCACTGTAAAACCTAAATTAACCACAAACCCAACTTAGCAATAAGCACCACCTTCATCATCGAACCCTAGCTTCGATATTTTGAAATTCATTCAAATTCATAACAATTTCTTCTCTCGGTTCTCCATTCTCGTAATTCAAGCGGAAACACCAATATCTTCAAAATCATTACCACCTCCATTACCTGCAAAGAACCAATTTCTTCCTCGTATACCAATTCCTCCGTGGCCGCGCCTCCTTCCCACTTCTCTCACTCTTTGGCTCTCTCGGTTCGGGTGAGAAAATGATTGAATGAATGAAATGAGAAACATCTTCTCGATTTAGTTTTTTAGGATATCTTTGGATAATGCCACCCTCTCGCATCGAGATAAGGGATACCCCAGTGGATGCCCCATAACATGTGGTCACCCCTTAACCACAGCTAAGCTCCATATATCACTTGCCTGTAAGATGACAATTTCGCCCTTTAGCTCAAATTGGGTAATTTCTCATTCTTTTCCCCCATGCGACTCCAGCGTACCTGATAACTCAAAAGCAACCATAAAATACATAATTCACACGAAAAATAGCAAACAAAGCATAAACTCTATATAGTAAATACGGTGTATTCTACACCTATCAGATTCCCCCACACTTAAACTTTGCTAGTCCTCGAGCAAATCAAACAAAATAATAAAATACAACAACTCCGTGTCGTCGAGGCTACGGTCACTTTTAGCATAAATAACAAGCCTTTAAACCCCTAGGTGTCCCTAGTGGACGAGTTATAGTCTCGTGAGGGTTTACTAGAGATATACCCCCAAAACCTATTTTTCCAACTTACTAGTTCTCCGTAATGATAGTATCCAACGCGCTAAGAAGACATAGAGATTCTGCACACTAGTCATAAGAAGTTAGACACATAAATGAACACAATCTCATTCTTAAAAGTTGAGAGAGAGATAACCATCCCTTCTCGACTAAAATTCGGGTTCGGAGTGATCAAAAGTCTCGACTCTACGCCTCACAAGAAAGGGTTTTATGATATTGCTCTCAATAATAAACAGCTTTTTATGGGTCACACATGTGTCCAGGTTGGAATGAAGAGAGAATCCTGAGACACGTTGAATGGTAGGAAGGTAAAAACCCTCCGAAGTATTTTGAAAACCCACATCTTTTATATATTTTTGAAAACCCATTTTTCTGACGATCTCTTCGAAAGGAAATCAAACCATTTAACGAAGGTGGGAATATGCTTACTTACAGTGAATCCGTTCGGCGTGCAGCTAGCACCACTCTCACAGCATCCATAGAAACGTCTTCGGTCTTCAACTCTTGATGATAACTCTCGAACTTCGTAGAATCTTGACAATATGATTCTTTCCCTCAAATTTCTTGTCGCTTGAAACTTCATTATAGATATTCCTTCTTTCCATAGGCTTTATTGAAAGAATACAAAAATAAAAACAAACTATAAAACCCTTTTTTTTTTTTTTTTTTTTTTCCTTTTCTTTTTTTTTTTTTTTTTTTTTTTTTTTTGAGAAATCAAACAAAAACAAAATAAAAATAAAAATAAAACAAAATAAAAAAAACTATTAACAAACCTAAAACTTTTCTCTTGTCTCTTTTTTTTTCTCTTTTTTTTTTATTTTTTTTTTTTTATTTATTTTTTTTGAGACAAGAGAAAGTACAATACAAAAATAAAAATGTAAGTACAATGCCATGGTATAAGTACTTTACCGCTTGAATCTTCACAACTTATATGTCTTGATATCATAACTTCTCAAATTCTCATCCTTGATAATTTCCGCTCTTGTACTATAGTCTTCAACTTATAAAAATTCTGCCCCTGTTTTGTTGCTTTACTTGAATCTGAAATCTGCCCATTTTATACCATTGCTTGTAAACCTCGAACGTGTTCAACTTTCCTTCGAATTTGTGATGCTCCTCTTGTTGATGATGATGGTGTTTCTATGGACCTGTTGGTGTAGAGAGAGATAAGGTGGATGGTGCTAACTGCGAACAAGATCACAAGTGGTATGTAAGTTAGCAATTCGATGTCACCAACATGGTTGATAAAAATAGCAATCAAGAGATCAAAATAGTGCTTCTATGGTGGGAAATTGGACAGCTCACCATTCCGCCCGGAATTTACGTACGGTGACACACACTCTAAAAGCACAAATTTAGACAGTACAAAGAATTGAAGGTCGGTGCCTCACATTATGTAACATGGGTAGTCTCCACTATAGGGGATCACTGTTTCTAATACCGAATTCAGTCGCACCTTATTTTCCACCGGCATGGTTAAATCCAACTTTAACTCTCATACAATTAAGAAACCCGATCATGTTCTCTCGTCATCTCTAAGTTCAGTCACTATTGTGAGATTCTCGATGTAATCTTAGCGACATGTATACTATGTGACTCTAAATAACTACAAGTTGGAGTTTTCTTATTCACTAGTTCACAAAAAGTTGAAAAATTGCAAAAACTTACAACATAAACCACTCCCCCACACTTAAACTTTACATTGTCCTCAATGTAAATTGAATCGTCCAAAGTAAGTCAAGGTGGGAAATCCTAATAAGAAATCAGCAAAAACAAAGAAAACAAAACAAGAAAAACTAAAAACAAGAAAAGAAATAAATACAAGACAAGAAATACTCATCCTTTGGGTTGCCTCCCAATTAGGGCTTGGTTTAAAGTCGTCAGCCCGACTATCTCCTTGCGTTCTATGACTCCTCCGAGGAGTACATCCACAAAGTTAACTCCTTCCACCACTTCGGAAGTGAAGTTCTCATAATATGGTTTCAACCGGTGCCCATTAACTTTAAGTTCTTTCCCTGTAGCTATGCTACGAATTTCCACTGCACCATGAGAAAACACATTAGTAACAATAAAAGGTCCGATCCATCGTGACCTTAGTTTACCCGGAAATAATTGCAAGCGAGAATTAAACAAAAGCACTTTCTGCCCAATGCAAAATTGTTTCCTAGAAATCATGTTATCATGGAATGCTTTCGTCTTTTCTTTGTAAATCCGTGAGCTTTCAAATGCATCATTGCGAAGCTCTTCCAGCTCTTGGAGTTGTAACTTCCTTTGCTTTCCAGCCCCATCCATCTCCATGTTGCATTGCTTAATAGCCCAAAACGCCTTATGCTCAATTTCCACGGGTAAGTGACAAGGTTTACCATACACAAGCCTAAAAGGAGACATTCCAATAGGTGTTTTATATGCGGTTCTATACGCCCACAAAGCATCATTAAGTCGCATGCTCCAATCCTTCCTTGTCGGGTTCACCGTCTTTTCTAGAATTGATTTCACCTCCCAGTTAGACACCTCGGCTTGTCCATTGGTTTGGGGATGATAAGGTGTTGCAATCTTGTGCGACACATTGTACTTCGACAACAAGCTTTGTAAAATCCTGTTTTTGAAGTGAGAACCCCCATCGCTAATTATGGCTCTTGGAATTCCAAACCTTGCAAAAATATTAGCTTGCACAAAATCTGAAACCACTTTAGAATCATTAGTAGGGGTGGCTTTAGCTTTCACCCATTTCGAGACATAATCAACCGCAAGTAAGATATAAAAATTCCCATGGGAGTTGACAAAAGGCCCCATAAAATCAATACCCCATACATCAAAAACTTCAATAAATTGAATATAAGTTTGTGGCATTTGATTTCGGGCACCTAGATTGCCGGTTCTTTGGCACCTATCACAAGTTGTACAAAATATGTGTGCATCCTTGTACAAAGTTGGCCAATAAAAACCACTTTCAAGTACCTTGTGTGCGGTTCGCTTACTCCCAAAATGTCCTCCGCAAGCATAAGAGTGACAAAAAGACAAGATAGAGTTAAATTCGGATTCGGGCACGCACCTTCGTATTACTTGGTCACTACCATGTTTCCATAAGTATGAATCATCCCATATGTATTGGTTCCCTAACCTATTAAGTTTGTCCCTCTCAGCACGAGACAAGTTCTTTGGGATTTGTTTAGAAAGTAAGTAATTGACAATATCGGCATACCATGGTTCTCCAAGGGCAATTGAGAAAAGTTGCTCGTCCGGGAAACTTTCACGCAACGGGATAGTCTCCTTGTCCACAGCAAGTCGGCTCAAATGATCCGCAACGGTGTTCTCAATTCCTTTCTTGTCTTTGATTTCAATATCAAACTCTTGCAAGAGTAATATCCACCGTATGAGCCTCGGTTTCGCCTCTTTCTTTGTAAGCAAGTATCTAAGTGTTGCATGATCAGAAAAGACAACAACTTTTGTACCAATTAGATAAGAGCGAAACTTTTCTAAAGCAAAAACAATGGCTAATAACTCCTTTTCAGTGGTTGTGTAGTTTTGTTGAGCCTCATTTAACGTTCTAGAAGCATAATAGATAGCATGAGGAAGCTTCCCCACACGTTGCCCAAGCACCGCACCAACCGCATAATCACTAGCATCACACATGAGTTCAAACGGCTTACTCCAATCCGGTGGTTTAATGATAGGGGCTGAGATCAAAAGTTCTTTCAAACGATTGAATGCCGCCATACATTTTTCATCAAAGTTAAAAACCACATCTTTTTGCAATAAGTTACAAAGTGGTGATGTTATCTTGGAAAAGTCCTTGATGAACCTACGATAAAAACCTGCATGACCAAGAAAAGAACGTATCTCCCTCACCGTAGTGGGAGGGGTTAGAGCACGAATAAGGTCTATCTTAGATTTATCGACTTCCAAGCCTTTAGAAGATATTATATGGCCTAAAACTATGCCATGAGTTACCATGAAATGGAACTTCTCCCAATTTAGCACAAGATTTGTTTCAACACATCGTTCAAGGATTAGAGAAAAATTGTTCAAGCAAAGGTCAAAAGAATCACCAAAGACACTAAAGTCATCCATGAACACTTCGATTATGTTTTCAACATATTCCGAAAAGATACTTACCATACACCTTTTTGAAAGGTAGCCGAGCATTGCATAAGCCAAAAGGCATCCTTCTATACGCAAAAGTACCGAAAGGACAAGTGAAAGTGGTTTTCTCTGGTCCTCCTAAGCTATCACAATCTGATTATAACCCGAATAGCCATCAAGAAAGCAATAGTAAGAGTGTCCAGCTAAACGTTCAAGCATTTGATCAATAAAAGGTAAAGGAAAGTGATCTTTTCTAGTGGTGGCATTCAATTTTCTATAATCAATACAAACCCTCCAACCGGTTTGCACACGAGTTGGGACAAGTTCATTCTTATCATTCTCCACCACCGTCACACCCTTATTTCTTTGGTACGACTTGTACCGGCTCACCCACTTGCGATCGGATATGGGGTAGATAACCCCCACTTCCAAAAGCTTGAGTATCTCCTTTTTCACAACTTCCATCATGGGAGGATTCAAACGACGTTGCGCGTCCCTTTTAGGCTTTGCATCATCCTCCAAAAGAATTTTGTGCATACAAACGGCAGGGCTAATACCCTTGATATCGGCAATTGTCCATCCTATGGCCGTCTTGTACTTCCTTAGCACCCTTAGAAGTTTTTGCTCCTCAGTAAATCACTAAGCTTGTTAGAAACAATCACCGGTAACTCTTCATTATCACCCAAGTACAAGTACTTAAGGTGGTCTGAAGAGGTTTCAATTCTAAAATCGGAGATTTAACTATTGAAGGTACAAGCTTTTCATCACTGCATGGTAAAGAAATAAAAGAGATATTATGAGTTTTCGGGCATTCTTGTAGTGAATTAAGATCACCAAGAGCTTCCTTGACTTCATTACCACACTCTACACCATTATCTATGGATGTAGTTAACACAGTTTCCAAAGCATCATCACCGTTTAATTCAAACATTTGTTGTGCCAATGTATCCATCACATCAATGGAGAAACAAGAGTGGACATCGCTAGGATATCTCATCGTCTCGAAAATGTTGAAACGTATTATTTCTCCATCAAACTCCATAGTTAGCGTTCCCTTATCCACATCAATTATGGTTTTCGCCGTTTTCATGAAAGGACGCCCAAGAAGCAATGGAAGAGACGAGTTCGGTGAACCTTCATCCATCTCTAACACACAAAAGTCCGCAGGAAATACAAGTTGATTAACCTGCACAAGAACATCCTCGACAATACCCATTGGGTAAACATTAGAGCGATCGGCTAATTGCAATACAATTTCAGCCTTTTTAAGAGGACCAAGATCAAGTGAATTATACATTGACGCAGGCATAACATTAACGGAAGCACCTAAGTCCAACATAGCTTTGTTAAAATTTGTGTTACCAATTGTGACGGGAATGTCAAAACTACCCGGATCCTTGCACTTAAGTGGGATTTTGTGTTGTAAGATTGCCGAGGCATTCTCCCCCACACTAAGCACTTCATTACCTTTGAGCCTTTGTTTGTTGGTACACAAGTCCTTCAACACCTTTGCATACTTTGGAACTTGCTTGATGGCATCAATGAGTGGTATGTTCACATGGATCTTTTTAAGAACGTCTAAAATCTCCTTTTCTAGTTCCGCCTTCTTAGAACTTGCAAATCTGCGAGGAAAAGGTAGAGGAGGAACATAAGTAGAAACCGGAGTTTTAGAGTTAGGAATAGGTACCTCGAAGTTTGGGGAGAATCCTCATTATTCTCCTCCAAAACAGTTCCTTTGGTGTCTCCACCTTGCCCGAATCAAAACTTGGGTTGCACAAGTTGTGTACCGCTTGTCAACGTAATAGCATTGACACCCTCTTTTGGGTTAATAGGTTGAGAAGGGAGTTTCCCACTATTTTGCGCCTTCAATTGGTTCAACTCAATAGCCATGGAGCCCATTTGTGTTTGCAACTCCTTAATAGCACTCTTTGTTTCTTGTTGACTTTCTTTGAACATGGTGGAAATACCTTGCATCATTGTTTGAAGCTTTGAATCAATATCAGCACCTTGAGTTTGCATTGATTGTTGTGCTTGAGGTTGCTGAAATTGTTGTTGTTGTGGTTGAAATCCACTAGGACGGTTGAAAGTAGGTTGTTGAACCGCTCCTTGCTTGTTGGCATAGCTAAAATTAGGGTGATCTCTCCATCCCGGATTGTAAGTGTTGGAGTAAGGATCATACCGTCTTGGTTGATTTGGAAAGATCGCATTAGCTTGCTCGTCTTCATAAGATTGAGGAGAAGTTGGTATAACCGCGGATGCAACTTGTTGCAACATTGCTGTCATGTTACCCATTTGTTGACGAAGTTCCTCCACCTCGCTCACTTCACTCACCCTTCTTAGAATCACATCCGAACCACGACTTAAGAATTGTTGTGAGTTCGCTGCCATGTTTTCAATCAACTCTCTAGCTTGTGCCACCGTCTTGCTAACTAGTGCACCACCACCCGCAGCGTCAATAAGATTCCTATCACTTGATTGGAGTCCTTCATAGAAGTATTGGATGATCATAGCGTCACTAAATTGGTGGTGAGGGCAACTTGCAACCAATCTCTTGTACCGTTCCCAACATTCATATAAGGATTCTCCCACGTTTTGCTTCATCCCACAAATTTCTTTGCGAATTTGAGTAGCCTTGGATGCAGGAAAATATCTCTCCAAAAGAGTTTCTTCAACCCATTCCATGTTGTGAGACTTCCGGGAGGTAAATAGTACAACCAATCCTTAGCACTATCCATTAAAGAGAAACGGAAAACTTTCAACATTGCACCATCCGCCTCAACATTTGCTGGAAGCATAGCCGTGACAATGGTGTGGAAGTCCAAAAGATGTTTGTTAGGATCTTCATTCACCATGCCATGGAATTTTGGTAATTCTCTAAGCAACCCCGCTTTATCTCAAAAGTAGAGTTCGTTTGAATACACCCCTGTTGTGTATCAAGCCTATGAGAGGCTAAGTCCTTGAGTGAACGATTTGCATCACCCATTGCTTCTTCTTCTTCCACGTGTGGTTCCTCTACGAATGGAACCTCTTTTCCTTCTTCTTGTTGTCGGAAAATCTCTTCTCCTACTTCCAACTCGTGCTGCTCGTCCGTTGTGTCTTGACTTGGTTGGAGTATTGTGCTTAGCGTCGAGTAGCTATCCCGCACCTTGATAATTCCAATCCTTAGAAGCCGAGATTAGGTACTGCAAACAGTTCTCGCAAACAAGTGAGAAACAAGACAAGAAACAAAAAGCAAAGATGAAAGCGTAAATTGTAAAAAGAAACTAAAAACTTAATAACTAGCCGTATGCCTCCCGGCAATGGCGCCAAAATTTGGCTCGGTTGTCAATCCACAAATATAATTTCACTTTCCCAATCAACTAGATATAAATATAGTATTCGATAAGAAAGAGTTCGTATCCACAGAGAGGTGTTTGTTGTTATAAATTTTCAGTTTCTAAGTAACCCAAGGTATGTTTGTTGTATTTAAGCAAATAAAAGTAATTAAAAGCAAAATAAGTAATTGGAGAAATCAATAAGGAGAAGATATTGGTCACGGGACAGTATCATTCACAAACATGTATTTTCATCAATGATTAGAATTGGTATTTAATCTCGTATTTATTAAAAGTCCTAGGATATCTTGATCGCAAGTATAACCCGTTAATTCCCTGTTTTCATCACAACCACATTAAAAGATGCATATGTGAATTCTTCGTCGAAAGCAACCTAAAGTGTAAAAGCACAATTAAGTTTAACTCCCTAAAAGCATTAAGATTTATGGAATAAGACTCATCAATGCAAACGAATGTGTAAAAGCACTAAACGTTTTAACAAAAGTTATGATTCACTTGTGACTAATAGGATATATCACTATAAGCACTAATCACAATTATGCTACTTAGAATCGTGGATAAACAACGTTTTCGTATTGAAAACCCTAATATAGCTCTAGAGATGAACACAAATCGGATTGATTCCTGACTCAACCTAACAAGTTTTCAAATCTTATAACACCTATTAATTGTGAATCACAAACAATAATTACTCGAGACAAAACTAATTCATTGAATCAAAAGCATGTTGAGAAATCAACTTTTATCCCATAACCAATAAGATGTTTAGCTACTCATAGCTATGGAGTTCATCATCATCAATATTCAATAATAAAACAAGGAAGAAGAAGAACAAAACCAAACCCTAGAAGCGTAAAACAAAAGTGGCTCTCCAAAATTCCAAGAAAAGATATGATATGTTGTAGAAGACCTTCCCTTTTATAGCTTTCTCCAACTTCTAAAATTAGGTCTAGTCTTCAAAGTCCATTAGGTGAGAATCCACCAAGCCCACAAGAAGGAGAAACCCGTGTAGAAAATACGCCCCAAAAACGGTCGCTGAATTTCGTATTGTGGCCGGAAATCGGCCTTAAAGGTGCTGCCGAAAACAGCTCCGTGATCGGCAAAGTCCGCCTTGTCACCGGCCAACCGGTCGAACGGTCGGGTCAACTCGAATCGGATCGGTCGAACCAGTCAGTAGAGTCGGAGAGAGTCGTGTCATATACTCGGATGTGAGTCACCGTTCTGGGCCGAGTGACCCATGCCTAGGCCATTGCACGACTTGCACAGGCCAAGCATCTCTGCCACCCATGTTGGCCCTCAATTCCACCCGCAATCCATCCATGTTCTTCCCCATCCGCAAGCACTCTATAGCTTCACCATAAGCTCGAGACCACCACCACCGACCATCGTGCCATCTAATTTGCATCTACATTTCACCCAAAGACAACTCCATTTGAGTTTCGCACAAAGAATCTAGCAGACTCATTTAACATCTCCACTCCATCGGCAAGCAAGCATCAACAACCTCCAATTCTTTATCCACAGACTGCACCACCTCGCTTTGTACAAACCAACATCAACCCTAGTCTACTCATGAAACCACCAAAGCCATGGAAATCACCAAAGACTAACACCCAAAGACCACTGCGCACTGAAAATCAAACTCGCAATCTCCATAACCACCTCAATGCCACCAGTCTGCAGCTCACCGCATCAATGCCACAATCGTAGCTCAAGCCAACCTAGCACCGGCTCTAGCTCGGTTTGTACCCGACCGCAGTGTCTCAGTAGGTTCTACTTCATCCATCTCGGTTACCATATTAGTTCCACTGCAACATTAATTTGAGTCCATCCCCGCACAATTGAGCTCACCTGATTCTGCAAAGACAAGCCTAGATCCCGACTTCACCGCAACATCTCAAGACCAACTCATTTGCTCACAGATTTCCACCGAACCTTCACAAACCATCACTCCACCTCGCCATGAACCAACAATTCAAGCCAGTAACAACTTCGCACCATCAAGTTTTAGTCATTGCCATCACCGACTTGCAATCTCCCCGCAATTTTTCACTCAAGTTTCAAGACTCATGAAGAAGCAACATCTCCCGTTGTACCAAAGACCACTATGACTCAAGCCATCATACCACCTGCAGTTTCCCACGTAATTCCAAAGAATCAACATAATACAAGACCACCTTAGCTCAGCCAACATCTCACCTTGCACCGCAACAACAGCATCACTCACCCAATTTCCATTCATTACACCATCCGAGTTAAGCTATAGAACCACCATCAGAAACCCTTTCGTAATCGATCAACTCGATCTCAAAAACCCATCATCAGCCTCGAGATCCTAAAATCATTCATCACCAAAGCAAGAAAAGCCTCCATTTCTCGATTTCCAAACAATAAATCTGCAGTCACAACTGCTTTCCTCTCTCAATCTCTCAATTCTCTCGATCTCGGTTTCAATCCCAGATACAAATCATAACCCATCTTCTAATTCTTGACCTCAATAGAAGCAACATTCATCACATATCCCTTTTCTCTCCATCATTTACAGCATCGGATTCATTCAACCAAGACCCATCATCAATCGACCAACTCTGAGCCATTCTCTACATCGACTTCACTTAAAAATGGCAAACCCTAACTTCTTATCAATCTATTTCAGGACCACCAATCAGCAACCAATTCTCATCTTTGTCAGATTTAGCCTTCAATGCACAGAAAACCTAAATTAACCACAAACCCAACTTAGCAATAGCACCACCTTCATCATCGAACCCTAGCTTCTGATATTTTGAAATTCATTCAAATTCATAACAATTTCTTCTCTCGGTTCTCCATTCTGTAATTCAAGCAGCAAACATCAATATCTTCAAAATCATTACCTCCTCCATTACCTAAGCAGCAACCAATTTCTTCCTCGATACCAATTCCTCCGTGGTCGCGCCTCCTTCCCACTTCTCTCACTCTCTCTCTCTCGGTTCGTGTGAGAAAATGATTGAATGAATGAAATGAGAAACATCTTCTCGATTTAGTTTTTTAGGATATGCTGGATAATGCCACCCCTCTGCATCAGATAAGGGATACCCCAGTGGATGCCCCATAACATGTGGTCACCCCTTAACCACAGCTAAGCTCCATATATCACTTGCATGTAAGATGACAATTTCGCCCTTTAGCTCAAATTGGGTAATTTCTCCTTCTTTTCCCCCATGCGACTCCAGCGTACCTGATAACTCAAAAGCAACCATAAAATACATAATTCACACGAAAAATAGCAAAGAAAGCATAAACTCTATATAGTAAATACGGTGTATTCTACACCTATCACTTTCCTTCGAATTTGTGATGCTCCTCTTGTTGATGATGATGGTGTTTCTATGGACCTGTTGGTGTAGAGAGAGAAAAGGTGGATGGTGCTAACTGTGAACAAGATCACAAGTGGTATGTAAGTTAGCAATTCGATGTCACCAACATGGTTGATAAAAATAGCACTCAAGAGATCAAAATAGTGCTTCTATGGTGGGAAATTGGACACTCACCATTCTCGCCCGAATTTATGTACGGTGACACACACTCTAAAAGCACAAATTTAGACAGGTACAAAGAATTGAAGGTTGGTGCCTCACATTATGTAACATGGGTAGTCTCCACTATAGGGGATCACTGTTCTAATACTTTGAATTCATCTGCACCTTATTTGCCACCGGCATGGTTAAATCCAACTTTAACTCTCATACAATTAAGAAACCCGATCATGTTCTCTGTCATCTCTAAGTTCAGTCACTATTATGAGAATTTCGATGTAATCTTAGCGACATGTATACTATGTGACTCTAAACTAACTACAAGTTGGAGTTTACTTATTCACTAATTACACAGAAGTTGAAAAATTGCAAAAATTTACACAAACCACTCCCCCACACTTAAACTTTACATTGTCCTCAATGTAATTGAATCGTCCAAAGAAAGTCAAGGTGGGAAATCCTAACGGAAAAGTGACACAAAAAATCAGAAAAAGTAAAAACATAACAAGAAAAGAAAACAAAAGATAAAAGATACAAAACCGATGGGTTGCCTCCCATTTAGCGCTTGGTTTAAAGTCGTCAGCCCGACTATCTCCTTGCTTTCTATGACTCCTCCAGAGGGAGTACTTCCACAAGATTAACTCCTTCCACGACATCCGAAGAGAAGTTCTCATAATATGGTTTCAACCGGTGCCCATTCACTTTAAGTTCATTACCTGTAGCTAAACTACGAATTTCCACTGCACCATGAGAAAACACATTAGTAACAATAAAAGGTCCGATCCATCGTGACCTCAATTTACCCGGAAATAATTGCAAGCGAGAATTAAACAAAAGCACTTTCTGCCCCAATGCAAAATTGTTTCTTAGAAATCATATTATCATGAAAAGCCTTCGTCTTTTCCTTGTAAATCCGTGAGCTTTCGAATGCATCATTGCGAATCTCCTCTAACTCCTGAAGTTGTAACTTCCTTTGCTTTCCAAAGACCATCCAACTCCATGTTGCATTGCTTAATAGCCCAAAATGCCTTATGCTCAATTTCCACGGGTAAGTGACAAGGTTTACCATAAACAAGCCTAAAAGGAGACATCCCAATAGGTGTTTTATATGCGGTTCTATACGCCCACAAAGCATCGTTGAGTCGCATGCTCCAATCCTTCCTTGTTGGATTCACCGTCTTTTCTAGAATGGATTTCACCTCCCGATTAGACACCTCGGCTTGTCCATTTGTTTGTGGATGGTAAGGAGTTGCAATCCTATGCGACACATTGTACTTCCTTAACAAGCTTTGCAAAAACCTGTTTTTGAAGTGTGAACCACCATCACTAATTATAGCCCTTGGAATTCCAAACCTTGCAAATATATTAGCTTGCACAAAATCTGAAACAACTTTAGAATCATTAGTTGGGGCGGCCTTAGCTTCCACCCATTTCGAGACATAATCCACAAAGAAGCAAAATATAATAATTCCCATTAGAATTGACAAAAGGGCCCATAAAATCAATTCCCCATACATCAAAAACCTCCACAAATTGAATAATAGTTTGCGGCATTTGATTTCGAGCACCTAGATTTCCGGTTCTTTGACACCTATCGCATGTGATACAAAATGTATGTGCATCCTTAAACAAAGTTGGCCAAAAGAAACCACATTCTAGTACCTTGAGAGCGGTTCTCTTACTCCCAAAGTGTCCTCCACAAGCATATGAGTGGCAAAAAGACAAGATAGAATTAAATTCAATTTCGGGAACACACCTACGTATTACTTGGTCACTACAATGTTTCCATAAGTATGGATCATCCCATATGTATTGGTTTCCTAACTTCTTAAGTTTGTCCCTCTCGGACGAGACAAGTTCTTTGGGATTTGTTTAGACACTAAGTAATTAACAATATCAGCGTACCATGGTTCTCCAAAGGCAATTGAGAATAGTTGATCGTCCGGGAAACTTTCACGCAACGGGATAGTCTCCTTGTCCACAGCAAGTCGGCTCAAGTGATCCACAACGGTGTTCTCAATTCCTTTCTTGTCTTTGATTTCAAGATCAAACTCTTGCAAGAGTAAAATCCATCGTATGAGCCTCGGTTTCGCCTCTTTCTTTGTAAGCAAGTATCTAAGTGCTGCATGATCAGAAAAACAACAACTTTTGTACCAATTAGATAAGAACGAAACTTTTCTAAAGCAAAAACAATGGCTAATAACTCTTTTTCAGTGGTTGTGTAGTTTTGTTGGGCCTCATTTAACGTTCTAGAAGCATAATAAATAGCATGAGGAAGCTTCCCCACACGTTGCCCAAGCACCGCACCAACCGCATAATCACTAGCATCACACATGAGCTCAAAAGGCTTACTCCAATCCGGTGGTTTAATGATAGGGGCTGAAATCAAAAGTTCTTTCAAACGATTGAATGCCGCCATACATTTCTTATCAAAGTTAAAAACCACATCTTTTTGCAATAAGTTACAAAGTGGTGATGCTATCTTGGAAAAATCCTTGATGAACCTACGATAAAAACCTGCATGACCAAGAAAAGAACGTATCTCCCTCACCGTAGTGGGAGGGGTTAGAGCACGAATAAGGTCTATCTTAGATTTATCGACTTCCAAGCCTTTAGAAGATATTATATGGCCTAAAACTATGCCATGAGTTACCATGAAATGGCACTTCTCCCAATTTAGCACAAGATTTGTTTCAACACATCGTTCAAGGATTAGAGACAAATTGTTCAAGCAAAGGTCAAACGAATCATCAAAGACACTAAAGTCATCCATGAACACTTCGATTATGTTTTCAACATATTCCGAAAAGATACTTACCATACACCTTTGAAAGGTAGCCGGAGCATTGCATAGGCCAAAAGGCATCCTTCTATAAGCAAAAGTACCGAAAGGACAAGTGAAAGTGGTTTTCTCTTGGTCCTCCGGTGCTATCACAATCTGATTATAACTTTGAATAGCCATCAAGAAAGCAATAGTAAGAGTGTCCAGCTAAACGTTCAAGCATTTGATCAATAAAAGGTAATGGAAAGTGATCTTTTCTAGTGGTGGCATTCAATTTTCTATAATCAATACAAACCCTCCAACCGGTTTGCACACGAGTTGGGACAAGTTCATTCTTATCATTCTCCACCACCGTCACACCCGATTTCTTTGGTACTACTTGTACCGGGCTTACCCACTTGCTATCGGATATGGGGTAGATAACACCCACGTCCAAAAGCTTGAGTATCTCCTTTTTCACCACTTCCATCATGGGAGGATTCAAACGGCGTTGCGCTTCCCTTGTAGGCTTTGTATCATCCTCCACACGAAACTTATGCATACAAACGGCGGGGCTTATACCCTTGATATCGGCGATTGTCCATCCTATGGCCGTCTTGTACTTCCTTAGCACCCTTAGAAGTTTTTGCTCCCTGTAATTCATTAAGCTCGTTAGAAACAATCACGGGTAAATCTTCATTGTCACCCAAGTACAAGTACTTTAAGTGACTTGGAAGAGGTTTCAATTCTAAACTTGGAGATTTAACAATAGATGGCACAAGTTTTTCATTATTGCAAGGTAAAGAAGCATATGAAATATTCTTAATTGCTGATTTTTTCCTAATGAGTCAAGAGAACCAATGGTTTCTTTCATCTCATCACTATACGCATAACCATTGTCAATAGGTGTAGTGAGCACGGTTTCCAAAGTATCAACACCATTCAACTCAAACATTTGTTGCGCCAATGTGTCCATCACATCAATGGAGAAACAAGAGTGGACATCACTAGGATATCTCATCGTCTCGAAAATGTTGAAACGTATTATTTCTCCATCAAACTCCATAGTTAGCGTTCCCTTGTCCACATCAATAATGGTTTTCGCCGTTTTCATGAAGGGACGCCCAAGTAGCAATGGAAGAAACGAGTCCTATGAACCTTCATCCATCTCTAACACGCAAAAGTCCGCTGGAAATACAAGTTGATTAACCTGCACAAGAACATCCTCAACAATACCCATTGGGTAGACATTAGAACGATCGGCTAATTGCAACACAATTCCAGACTTTTTAAGAGGACCAAGATCAAGTGAATTATACATAGCCGCAGGCATGACATTAACGGAAGCACCTAAGTCCAACATAGCTTTATTAAATGTGGTGTTACCAATTGTGACGGGAATGTCAAAGCTACCGGGGTCCTTGCACTTAAGTGGGAGTTTATGTTGTAAGATTGCCGAAGCATTCTCCCCCACACTAAGCACTTCATTACCTTTGAGCCTTTGCTTATTGGTACACAAGTCCTTCAACACCTTTGCATACTTTGGAACTTGCTTGATTGCATCTATGAGCGGTATGTTCACATGGATCTTCTTAAGAATGTCTAAAATCTCCTTTTCTAGTTCCGCCTTCTTGGAATTTGCAAATCTGCGAGGGAAAGGTAAAGGAGGAATATAAGTAGAAACCGGAGTTTTAGAGTTAGAAATAGGTACCTCAGAAGTTTGGGGAGAATCCTCGGTTTTCTCCTCCAAAACAGGTTCCTTTGGTGTTTCCACCGCGCCCGAATCAAAGAACTTCGGGTTGCACAAGTTGTGTACCACTTCTCAATGTAATTGCATTAACACCCTCTTTTGGGTTGATAGGTTGAGAAGGGAGTTTCCCACCATTTTGTGCCTTCAATTGATTCAACTCCATAGCCATAGAACCAACTTGAGTTTGCAAATCCTTAACCGTACTCTCCGTTCTTTGCATAAAAGATTTCAAAGAACTCTTCCATATTGGACCCCATATTTTGAGGTTGTTGTTGTTGTTGAAATTGTTGTCTCGGTTGGAATTGTTGTTGTTGAGGTTGAAATCCACTCGGGTTGTTGAAACTAGGTTTTTGAATCGCTCCTTGCTTAAAGTATATAATTAGGCTAAATTACGATGACACACTCAAATTATTATTTTTTGTGAATAATTCGTAAAGCATAAAAGCGAGGGCAAACTTGGATTTTCTATTTTTGCAGCTTCAACTACTGTAGGTGAACAGTGCCTAAGGTGAGTTGGCTTTATAATAGTAATAGATGGGTGAAATAAGAAAAATGAAAACATAGGCATAAGGCAACAACGAGATTTATTTTGACAATGAACACGTATTTTACCAGGTATAGATTATAACGTGCATAATAATGTAACTGGTAGATGTTTTGAATTTTTGATTAGATATTATACATTTTTTTGTCTCTACAAATCACATAGACTCTTTACGAATATCAATTTTTTGTCTCTACAAGTCACAAAGACTCTCTAATATACTCTAAGAGAATCATTAGAAATCTCTATATTTTTAGAGAATCTCCGGGAATCACTCAAATAAAAAATCTATGAAAATCTATATAAATCTCAATTGACTACCTCCCTGTTAACATAAAAATGTGAATAACGAAAAATACCAAAAAATTATCCTCTTTCATTATAAACTTGAAACAAATCAATTTTCTTTGAGACGTAGAAGTATATACTAATAACTATCGTGAAACAAAAAGAAATTTTGTAAATGAAAGTATAGATATAAATGTAAACCTATGTACAAAAAATTCGGGTATTGTTAGCATACATTTGCATCGAGAATGTGTGTGACAAATACATATGACATTCACTAATGCATCTGATGCGGAGACGTGCGTGTTTGAGCGTTAGATACGCGTCTGACAGGGACACAATCCCAAAGCAGGCGTGTTCCGATACCTAGTTGCTACCAGGCGACGGCCAAGGTATACAAACTCTAAGCATGATTTGGTTAAATAATATTTAAATTTGTATTGATTGTGATTTTTAAAATTTTCTTTTGATAGGATTTTACTTTTAGTCCCAAAACTATTAGGTTTTTTATCCTCTAGTCTTTTCCTTCAAGGCTATGTATAGGAAAATACAAAATTCATAATCTTTGTACGATTTAGTCCAAAATATTTACCATTTATTAAAGTGACCCACGATAATGTCAGTGTGTTTTAGATGAATGTCATATCTTCCATTTGTGGGTAAAAATAGATCGGGAAAAATTATTTCTAGCTCAATTTTGTTTTTTCTTATATGAGAAACCCACCATTTAAATTCTCTATATTAACAACCCATAATTAGTTAAAAAAATGATCCAATTACAAAGGTAACCTTTTATCTACATGGTTATTTATTTTTTAATTTTTAGAACGGGCTCTAGCTCAGCTGGTCATCCCCGTTCCCCAAAAGTTTAATGCGCTCCAGGAGGTCCCAGGTTCGAGTCCCCAATGGCGTAATATTGCAGGAATTAACATGGAAGGTAGTGTTAGCTTGCCCCCCTTGTGACACAATCTCAGCCCCCCCTCCCGCCGTTTCGGCTCCCTTGGCTAGGTTACCTATGAGGCTCGCTGGTAGGTTAGCACAGCAACCTGTTCAACTAATGTAGTAGTATGTCGTTGGAGCTTAGCTTGTTAGGCTTCCAACTAGTTTCATGTAATAATCCTTATCCAATTTTTAGAAAATGTTGCTCTTAGAACTGTAACACACACCCATATGGAGGCAGAATAACAAACCCTAACAAATGTAACTGATGTTTGTTGAATAAGGTACCAATAGAAATGCTAATGATGCTCTGTGGTTTGGAAAATAAGTTCATGCAAGGAACTGATGAAAGTGGTTGTGCGGCCGAGTTAGGAGAAAAAGGAGGCAGGTAAAGTTGGAAGAAGAAAATTTGTTCTCAGAGAAGTGAATGAGATAGTTTATTAGGGTTTTTCGGAAAAAAAGCATAGCAATATCTCTTAACACGTGGATTTGGAAACTTTCTGTTTCATCACGTGACCATCTATACTATGGTAACAATACAAAGGCGTTTTATTATGGCACGGGTTATGTGCATGATGTCGTGTCAGAACCATATTATATTGAAAATGGCACGACTACGTGATATATCATATATGCATGATGTTATGTCGGAAACATATCAGATTGAATTGGCCAACAGGCCCACATTAAAAAAAAATTGTTCATGTGGCACGGGTTATGCACTACATCTTATATATTACTATAAAGAGAAAAGCTATTGTGGAGATTGTGACGTCTTGCCCACGATGGTTGCGGTTCTTGGTGATGATTCAAGCCTGAATTGAAACACTAGATAGAGTGTTAACTTCTGCAGGTTGCATTTTTTTTCCGGGGATCGTAAAGAAAAATTATAATCCCATGGCGACGTTGTTTCGTTTTTATTCGGTCGGCCCTTCGCACCGTGGCAGCGGTATTCTAGTTTATTTTGCAAAAGAAGTAAGTATTGACTAAGGGGGAGAACATATCATCGTACTATTGCTTTGTGGTGCAATTGAACTATGAGGAAGGTAACAATGCTATGTTTCTGTATAAAAACCATTGAGTATAGTGATTTTTCATTCTAACAAAGCTCTTATTGAGTATTCTCATAAGTTGTTATTGCTAAGAATCGTCAACAACAAAGATGCTGAACGAATACATGCATAACCATAGAATAACTTGAAGTACGAAGATTTCAAGACCGTGTTGAAGAACCAAGGAAATCAAGCATTATTGATTTTGAGCTGAAAGTTTATTTTATTTTGAATCCATATCTATTGAATAGTTTTGTCACTAAAATTTACAAAGGGAGAGGTTGTTAGAGCACTGCTTGGTTGAACCCACAAGTTTTGCTATCTCAAGCTTGTTGTTAATGTTAGATGAACACAACTATATCTTGATTTCTAGTATACTAATTCAAGTCTCAGACTAGGTATAGAAGTTGGCAGTTGAGTATAAGACATCACCCTCGAAGACTGATGATTGACGAAGACATTTGGAGAACTTCATCAACAAGGTATGTGAAGACTGAACCACTCTATTTACTCATAAGATTTATCATTCTATTGATCGTTGTCGTATGCGTCAAAAATAATTTCACTTTCCTAAAGTATATGATAAGAAAGAGTTCGTATCCACAGAGAGGCGATTGTAGTTATTTCGTAATCAATTTCTTAAAGTAACCAATTGGGGGGATTTCTTATTTCTATTTAAGCAATAAAAACAAATTAAAAGCAAAGTAAATTGTAGAAAGTAATCAATGGAGAGAGATATTGGTCAAGGAATTCATCTTCAATCTTAGACATGTGCTTGCATATATGATTAGAATTACGATTTAATCTCTTGTATTATCAAAAGCCTAGAGAATCGAGAGAGCAAGATAATCTATTAATTTCTCAAGTTCATCAACACACACAATAGGGCTGCGTATGTGAATTCTACCTAAAGAATAACCTAACGCCTTGCGCTAATCAAGTTCAATTCCTAGGAGCATTAAGTTTCAGAAATAGGCTAATCAATGCAATTGTCATGCGTTGCACATAACAATTCGGACAATGGTCAAACTCTACATATGATTACGAGAGTGTATCACTACAAACCGTAAACATATCATGCTACTTGTATTCAAGGTTATCGCTTGATGAAAAACCCTAAAATAGCTATGGACTAAGATGCAAGTTCAATTAATTGGCCACTTAACTAATCAAACATCATAATCCTATCACAATACTTCAATCATGTGATCATAAAAACAGTAGAGAATTGAACGATAATCAAGAGAGAAAACTAATACATAAAGCAAACACAAGTTTTAGAAATCGGACTACATCCTTAACCAATAATAGAGAATTTAGCTACTCATAGCTATGGAGTTCATCACAAAAATATCAATGGAATAAAGAAGAAGATCAACAAAAGCAAACCCTAGTTGCGTAAACAAAAGCGGCTCTCCAAAGTTCCAATAATAAGATATATCCCAAAAGTTGTAGAATTCTTCTTTTATAGCTTTTCCTTTCTTCCAAAATTTGGTCAAGTCTCAAAGTCCATTAGATAAAAATTCACCAAGCCCATAATAGAGAGAAACCCGTGTAGAAAATACGTCCAAAAAGTCATCGCCGGAAAATCTGGTATTGTGGCCGGAAATCGGCGGAAGAGTGGCCGGAAATCGGCTCCGGTGGCCAAGCAAAGTCCGCCCCGGCCACCGGTCAACGGGTCGGATCGGGTCAACTCGGTCAAGCACCGAGTTAGGGAGAGTCAGGCCGAGTCAAGGTGAGTCAGGGCTGACTCTGGTGAGCTAACTAGGGGCGACTTGATGGGGTTGCCATGGCATGAGCCATTTGCACAGTCGTTAGTCATGCACCATCATTGCACCGCATTGTTTCACCGCCAAAGAACCTAGCCATTCCAATTGCATCATACCTATAAATTACCAAAGATCTAGGCCCATTACACATGACTTCATCATTGCATTAGTTCCATACATCTATCAGCCACCAATCATGTCATTTCAACCACCTGCCCTGTACAACTCCATTCAACATATTCAGCTTACTCACTGCAATGCACAGCTTTGCTCTGTAGCTCAAACTCGAGTTATGTTACAGCTATAGCTCCTCTTCTCTGTAGCTTTACAATTCCACAACCATCAATTTCATCAGCAAATTCTCAGCTCCATTCAATCCTCAGTTCAGCCTGCCACTACCATTGCTTCTCATGCTAACCTGTAGCTTTCAGCAGAACCACACCTGCAATTCCCTGCACAACTCAACTCAACACCACAGCTGTAGCATCAGCTCTGCCATCATTGACCCTTGTAGCTTCATAGCCAATATCATAGCTGCACAACATTAAAGCCTGCACATCCACCATCTTTGCAGACCCATCATTCATCTCTGCCACAGTCTCACTGCCACCAGTCTGCAGCTCACTGCATCAATGCCACAATCAGAGCTCAAGCCAACCTGCCCTAAGCATACATCTATGTAGCTTCAGCTGCACCAGAACCCATCATCTCTGTTGCTCCAACTCTACTCCATTTCACTTGCCTCTCCAAGCCTGGTTCTACCAGTCACAATGGCAGCATCACCAACCTCAGCCGCTGCTCCTATCCAAAGACTGAGCTCTCTTTCCTTGCTCAACCATATTCCATCACCTTGTACCTGCTGCTCCATCTCAGTTACCACCAGCAACACCAGACCATCTGCAATCCTAGACATCTCAAGTCAAACCAGCTCTTGCCTGCTTTCTCACAGCAATTCCTCAAATCCCATGAATTTCAGCTTCTCTTCACTGCAGCTATTCATCACTTGCAACACCAGCCTTGGACCTGTCAGCTCCATTTCTTGCAATTGTCGTTCTCCATTAGCTCATTTCATCTCAGGCTCAATTCCCTGATTTATATTTTGAGAACAACAGCTCCACTCTGCCATGAACCATTGCAACCAAAACAGCACAACCAGCTTCTCCATTCTCAACTCTGCCTGTGGCTCCAAGTTTTCAGTTCATATCATTATATCACCACCAGAAGCAACAAATTAACCCATAGATCATAACCACCAACTTCCAATTAATAAACCAGGCAAGCATCAACACCTCAGTTCTCTGGCCAGCAACTGCAATCTCAATCGATCATCATCTCTCATCACAACAGCGATTACAACCCTGAAACCATCTCTACAACCCTGCCAGAACTTGAAAATCCCGCTCAACCGCTTCATTCAATCACCAAATCACGGCTTCAGATTTTTCTGAACTTCTGATTCTTCAACCAAGTTCGTACTTCGAACCAGCAGCATCTACTTTGTTTCTGAGGTCGATGTTAACATCATCTCTGCCAATTCTGAGCCACAACAATCCCAAATCTCGATTTACAACTCAACTTTCAAAACCCATCTCGATCTGAATCTGAGCAACATCTCTACATCGACTTCACTGATTCTCCGACCTAGTAAGCATCCGTCTCTCACTGAAATAGTTGTTCAGTCCCTTCTCTGACTGTTCTCGATCTGCTCCCATCGTGTTCACTGCTTCCCTCATTCACCTCATCTCCCTTCCTTTCATCTCTCGACTAAAATCGCCAGCGTCTCTGAAATTCAGAGCAAATGATTGAGAGAAATCATTTGTCCCAATTTTAGGGTTTTGGTAATGACCAGAATGACTACTGGCACCCCAGGAATTGATATGAGCCACCTAAGCTTATTTAGCTTTGTCGGTTCCAGACTGCCGACAGCCTAATTCTTCTTTTCAATCTCCACCTCCTTGTGCAACTTAGCTTGCTCCCCTGTGAATTGACTTTTCTTGCCCTTTACGCTACAAATAGACGTTTTATCCTTCTTTTGCTCATAATGACTCCAAGATACCTGATTAGCTCAAAAGCACACATAAGATACATAATTTACATGAAAACTCGCAAAGAAAGCGTAACTACTAGATAGTAAATTAGGTGTTTTAGACACCTATCATCTATCTATTTGAGTCAAGCTTGTCTTGTTAAACATCTCAAAATGTGATTCACGCATTGGATATTCATATACTTAACAATATTAGTTTGAAACAATTTATTGTTCAAAAATTAATTTTTTGGATCAATTGAAAATTGTCCAATCATTTGGGAAGGTATCAAACATCAAAGAGAGAAATTCAAAACTTATGTTATTCCGGTTTGGCGTAGGTTGGTGAACCATCTCACACACCCTTATTTAAGAGGGTAAAAATAGGTCACATATTCAATAAAATAGAAAACCTCTAATATGTTCAATAAAAGATTAAATAACAACTAATATATTTCTTCTACGTAAAAAAAATGGATACAAAAAGCTTCCTGGGTTAGTATAAGAACTCCGAAATAGTATCTAAGTTATCTTTTTAACGTCACAAGCTCCAACATTAGATAAATTTTATTTATGAAGTAGGATTCAGAAACATTATTAGATTAACATTAACTTATACTTTTGACACCTACTTTTCTATCGAGAATAAAATAAAATTAGTTAGAAACTGATTTGTGTATTGGTTTGAATCTCAATTGTTGGTAATTAGTTTAAAGTTGATATAATCGATGAAGAAGTTACATAAACCAAAAACCCTAATTTTGTTTGATAGTGTAGTGTTCAATGATAAAAACTTAAAAAAAAAAACTAATTGGTTTTTATTTGGTATTCATAGAAACCTTGAGGCTAAATATGTAAGATATTGTCAATCTAACAGTGTCAACATATATTCTGATTTTTGCTTAATACTACCTTTTGCTGATATATGACTCAGAACTCATAGTTCACAAATGTGACCTACATTTTTTAATTCTTATCTAGGGTCATCCAGTAATTAGTTGGCTACTTTTTCTATTGATTTCATAAATTCTTTGTTGGAACTATAAAACGGTATTTAAAAAAAATTATTCTAATTAATACAACAAAATTTACATACATACCCTTAGAATCTAAATATTTGTTTTTATTTTATTTTTTTAGGCCCCATATGGGAAACAAAATCTACTTCTTCCTTCTCCGATTACACATCCCATGAGAACCCCTATTTTACCATATCTTCAATTCCTTTAAGCGTTTTATGCATTGATTTGAAAGTGAATTTGTATATCATTTTGATTGACAGTAGAATTTTGTCATCTAAATAAAGTTTAATTTTCGTATTGTTGTTAACGAATTTTCCTCATTCATGTCATTGGAGACGAGAGTAATTGATATGTATAAAATGTACGAGACAATTATTTGCATGAGAAAGTGTTAAAAATAATAAAATATACGATACAATGGTTATTTGCATTTGAGAATGCATTTGTAGAGAGAGAATTCAAAAATCCATGAATATTTGCATTCTCCAATGCAAACAACCATTCTCTCTCAGATATTTTATTGTTTTTTATAGTTTCCCATGCCAATGATTGACTCTTCTTGTGCATGGATGCACAAGATAACAAAATCCGTTTTTTTTAATCATTTTCCTTATTTTTCTAACTAAAATTATGAGAGATGATCATTTTTTTTATTGGGTTAGTACAATGGTTAGTTAGTGGCACCTAAATACTACTAGCAAGGCGCAGGGATCGAACCCCTGCTAGTTGATGGTTCTCATGAGAGATGATCGTGATTTTAGGTGAAAATAAAAATGATTACAACAAAGAATCTTAAGAGATATGCTTTGTGGGCCTTCCTTATTAAAATATAGATATTATTATATTATACAATGGTATTTAATAGAATTACATCTCAATTGATGTGATAACTTAACTTTCCAATACATGTTACAGTACTCATAAAACACTGTGAAAATTAAGATGAGAAAATAATTTAATAATCTGGTTAACTTGTATACTGGTATACAAGTTAAAAAGACCTTCTCGGGATAAGTAAAATAGATAAAACAATGACAATACGGAGTTTCATGAACCAACATTTAAAGCCACTCCTTTAAATGGTTTGCAAAACACTTTTATTATTTAGCTGGATTATGAGACGAGAACCACCTCTTCTTCCACCTCTGACCATCCTCTCTAACCACCTGGTTTTAAATCTAATTTGGCAGCATAATCATATGATGCTAGCTCGCATATGGATACGGTTTCAGGTTGCAATACTCTTAACATTGTACCTAAGAAGCTAATGAGGGAATACAAGAGACTAGGAATTAAAGTACAAGATGTACACAATGCATATGTAACTCCTAGAATATTAATCAAGAAAATTGGTACTACAGTTGTTAAATGAGTTTACAAATATCATATTGGAATGTCAGAGGGCTTTGCTCAATCAACAGAAGGAATATTGTGAAAAAGATGATCCAGCTTATCAAAGCACCTATCATTATTTTACAAGAGACAAAAATGATGCATTGCACCTACTTTGATATTCAACGGATTTGTGGGCATAGAAACTATGGTTGGTCTTATCAACAATCTTTTGGAAGCTCTGGAGGTAGGATAATTTTATGGAATAGAGATTTCCTTGAGGTTACATATTCTCTTGTTGGATTACACCTTATCCATCTATTGTAAAAATAAGATGGATAATTTTGAATGGGTACTTACCAGTGTTTACAGTCCAAATAAACTCCACAAAAGACCTACTTTCTGGGAGGAGCTTGACAATGTATGTAGATACTGGAATCTCCCATAGTGCTTGGGAGGTGATTTCAATACTGTAACATTTTTGATGAGCAAAGGGTGCACTAGAATAACTTGAAGTATAGGGAAGTTTTTAGACCTCATAACCAATCATGACCTCATTGATTTGCCACTTAAAGGTGATAGATATATTTGGTATAATGGACAAGTAAATCCTATCATGTGTAGACTTGACATGTTTCTTATTTTCCCTTGTTTTGAAACCCATTATCCCTTCGTTTCCCAACTTGCAAAATCTAGACCTACCTCATATTACATTCCAATTCTAGTAGATATCTCTTATCCTTCCTGGTACCTAGTCCCTTCAGATTTGAAATCATGTGGTTCTTGGAGAGTGGTTTTATTGAATTAGTGGAACAGTGGTGGTTGTCTCTTTGTTTTGCAAGTACACCCAGCATTGTTCTTTGGCTGAAGCTTAAGGCACTTAAAGAAAAGCTCAAAGTGTGGAATAAAGAAACATTTGGTCACATTGATTCAACACTCAAGCATATCCTTACAGAAATACAAGGCTTTGACTTATTGACTGAAGACAGTGTTCTTGATGATGTGCAAAACAAAGAGCAATGGAATTACAAGGCTGAATTTGAAAATGTAACACAAATAGAGGAGACGTCTTAGAGGATTAATCTAATACTAGGTGTCTACAAGAAGGTGATAGGAATACTTCGTTCTTCATCAAGCAACTGCTAGAAGGAGATCAACAGAATAAGACAGTTATACATTGATGGGGAGTTGGTTTTCAGACAGAGTTCAGATGTAAAATCACATTGTGGGTCTTTATACAGATTTGTTTATGGAAGAAGAAATTATAACGCCTGAATTATAGGATATTACTTTCGATAGCATCAGTCCCATAGAGTCTGAGATTCTAGATGAAGTTTTCACTAAAGCTGGAGTTTTACAAGCTATTAAGGATCTTGGTCAAGACAAAGCACCTGGACCTGATGAATATCCAATTATTTTCTTTCATAAATGCTGGCATTTTCTCAAAGATGATGTTATGGCTACTATTTCAGAATTCTATGGAAGTGGCAGAATAGCATAATTCTACTTTTATCACGTTGGTTCCTAAGAAAAACCACATAGAAACTATCAAGGATTGCAGGCCTATTTGTCTCCTAATCAGTGTATATAAAATTATTGCCAAGGTGCTTGATTCTAGACTAAAATTAGATATGTCAAAACTCATATCTCCAGTACAATAAGCATACGTAGAAGGAAGATAAATTACTGATAGGATTCTCATTGCAAATGAGCTGGTTGATTCTAGATTAAAAGAAGGAAATACTGGTGTGATTTGAAAGGTTGATCTTGAAAAAACATTTAATATGGTGAACTGAAGTTACCTTGAGTTTGTGCTGTAGAAGATGGGTTTTTGTTCAAAATGGCGTAACTGGTTAAAGTTTTTCTACTCAACAACTACTTTCTTTGTCCTTATAAATTGGTCTGCTTTTGGTACTTTGGAAGTACAAGAGGTGTAAGACAAGGATGTCCTTTATCTACTATGTTATTCAACATCGCAATGGAGGGCTTCTCAAGATTCTTAGACAGAGCTGCTAACTTGAAGTTGTTCAATGGCCTTTCGGTCTCTAGGAATGGTCTTATCATTAATTATCTACATTACGCTAATAACACTATCTTTTTGTAGATAATAAGAAGGAGGAATTGATAAACTTATTCTCAATACTCAAATGTTTTGAATATATTACAGGTCTCAAGGTAAACACTTCCAAGACTAGGCTGATAGCAATTGGTGGTGTTTTTAATATCAATGAATGGGCCGGTGAGCTAGGATGTGCAACTGATTCCCTTACTTGTTTTACTGCCACATGTGATCCCATCATTGAGAAACTTGAGTCAAGACTTTCTGTTTGGAGGAAAGGCAACTTATCAAAAGGTGGTAAACTCACTTTGATTAAGTACATTTTAACATCTTTACCTATGTACTATTTTTCCCTTTTCGAAGGTCCACAATCTGTTATCAACAAGCCTGAAAAGAAAATGAGGAATTTTCTGTGGGAATTTAAAGACAATGTGAAATTTTCACATCTGGTCAAGTGGAACTTAGTGTATGCTGCTAAAGAAGATGAATCAAGATCTTTTGGATAAATGGTGTTGGAGGTAGAGTACCGAGAAAACACTTATGTGGAACAAAGTAATTGAAGAAAAATATGGTGCTCAACTTTCAATTTGGATTCCAAATACAGATACACCTACTCACGGGGTGTCTTGCTGGAGAACCATTACAGAATTGGACCACTTAATAGCTGCAAATTCAAATATTCATATTCATTCTGGTGCACAAGTCTCCTTTTGACACAACAGATGGGTGGGAAACTCAAACCTAGCTGATGATTTTTTTGCTCTATGTATATTGGACAGACTTTCCAAAGCAAATATTGCGCAACACATTACAACAGATGGTTCCTGGCATCACTTCAAGCGTGTGTCCTTTCTAGTGAAGAAACTAATCAGTTTGTTTCCCTCCTAATGGTCATCAGCACAAACCATCCAATTCCATATACTTTACCGGACACAAGAAGGTGGCCTTTAACATCTACTGTTTTGTTTAGAGTCAAGTCATTATATGACAATATGATTGCAGCTGACAGTCTAGTTGACTTCCCTTATAGTTGACTTCATTTGGAAATCAAGCGTTCCACCAAAGATTAATTTTCTGGTGTGGTGCTCAGTTCATGGTAAACTCAATACTCTTGATATGCTATAGCACAAAGGCATTGACCTCTATAGTTCTTGTGTTCTCTGTATGGATAGTCCAGAATCACAAGATCGTATGTTGTTGCGCTGTAAAATTTCTAGAAAGAGTTGGTATGCTCCTTCGAAGAACCGGACATTGGTTTACCCAGAAACTATGATGGCCTTAGCACATACCTGGTCGAATGATTCTCCTTCACATACAAGGAAGATAGTTTGGGATCTTATCTCTGTTGCGGTTATCTGGACCATTTGGAGGGAAAAGAATCGTTGAATATTTAAAGACAATTACACTTTCAAGACGGATGTCAAGTTGTGTGATAATGCAAAAACGTCGGTTTTAACATGGGCTTCAGTTGCTGGTAACAAAGTTCACTTCAAATTTTCTAACTCCGCATGTTACTGGGACTCTGTATTTTACTAGTCTGGCAGTTTTTTTTTTTCCTCTCTCTCTTGTAGATCTTTGAATATTGTTCTTATCTTAGTAATATTCTCTCTTCTAATTTAAAAAAAAAAAAATAATACGGAATTTAGGTGCTTACTTAATATTGAGAAAATACATACGTTTTTTATTTAGGTGAAACCTACTCCCTCCGTCCTAAATTAAGAGTCTGCTTTGACTTTGTCAAGATATTAAGGAAATCCTATAAAATATCATGACTAGCCCTTGACTAGCCTATTTAATGTTATATTATTACCAAAACTAAATTATTAGCTTAAATTTGATAGTATTATAGGAAATATTTTAAGAAAATAAAAGCAAATTTATATTGCTTTTATTATGGAATCCACAATTTAAGAAATATTTTTTCCTCCATTTGATTTTGGTTTCCCACACTAAAACTTTAGAGTCTTTGGAATTTTTATTTGAGAGAGAAACTAGATAGTCTAGCTTATGTTCTTCCATGGTGTTTCAAAAAAAAGAGATGAAAAGATTAATACAGATGCAAAGGTTATGTAAGAATTGGTAGAAGTTTTATTAGGAATTTCATTACTATCCATAAATGTTTTTATCTGAAAAAGGAATGACAATTAATACAATGATAGTGAGTAAGTTTTTTTCCTTATATATGGTGATATTATTTAAGATTTTGATATTAAAAATGATTTTATGATTATTAAAAATAAGGGTATATTTGATAGTTTAAGGGAAAAGTATGTCTATAAACAGAGCGGACAGATAAAAAGTGACAGACCAAAGTAGAAATTAGGACAGATAAAACAAGACAGAGGGAGTATAAGGTAATTAATTTTATTAATCAAAGAAACATAAAACCATAATGAAAAATAGCCCTTTAAGAAAAGAAAACAAAAAAAAGTTTATTTAGCGGAAAATGGGTCATTTGTCCAAAAAAATTTAAAACCTGGTTCAAATGGACGAGTAAAAATTATTATGGGTGAAATGGACAAAAAAAAATTAGCAAGGATGAAACTGGATTCATTCTGACTTAAACTTAAAAAATAGCAAGGATGAAACTGGATACATCCTAATGTAAATTAATAAAATAAAAAGTATTTGAAAATAGGTAGGATGAAACCGTTTACATCCTGGCTATATTTGTATTTTTGTCCATTTAAAAAGTATTAAAATCTAGATGTCTTTTTCACCCATGATTTGTTGATTTTGGTCTTTTTAACCAATTTTGTGTTTATTTAGGTAAGCCATAAGTGACGAAAGTTGAGCATTTATCGAGGGAGAAACTCAATTTACCTCTAAATAAGTTTTGGATCCATCGCTTAGAGCAACTGCAGTGGGCGACTAAACCCATTTATTTGGTAAAAGAACCAGACGTAGCGGGACGGACCATCGACCAAATCCCAGACTAAACCCAAATTCCCGACTATATTTGGTCGGGGACCAAAGACTAAACCCAAATATAGTCGAGCGTTGATATAATGTTCGCCCCAAAACCAGGCGAACTTAAAGTTTACGCCCCACACCAGGCGGAGATAAAGTTTACGCCCCACACCAAGCGGGGATAAAGTTTACGCCCCACTTTTTTTTTTTTTTTTTTTGAGGCGTTGATATAATGTTCGCCCCACACCAGGCGAACATTATATCAACGCCCCATTTTTTTTTTTTTTTTTTTTTTTTTTTTTTTTTTTTTTTTTTTTTGTCGGGCGAGGATAAAGTTTACGCCCCACACCAGACGAACTTATATGTTCCGCCCCACCAAATTTAGTCTTCTACCGCTGTGTCACGGCACGGACTAAACCCAAAATTTGGTCTTTTTTTCCCTCTTTGGTCTTTGGTTATACTCGCACCACTGCAGTTGCTCTTAGCTATTATATTTCTGATTCTGGGCTTGTATCAGCTCAAATTTTGAGTGGGAAGTGGGAACTAAGTTTACGTCCATGGGCGTGGTGGTCGCAATTTTTCTTACCCTTAGCTTAGATAAAACCCTAAAGTGGACAGTGGTTGCTCTAAAGGGGACCAGATTGTAGCTAAACCAAGGGCAAGGTGCACCAATGTGGTTGCTCTAAAGGGGACAACGGTAGTAGTTTTTTTTCCTTCTTTTGATAACAATGGGAATAGTTGTTATCAAAGTAATCAATCAAAATTAATCCAACTACCTCCTATGCTTCAAAAAAAAATTTGTTTAAGCTTGTTTGGTTTTGCATAAGAAAAAAAAAACAATCATTTGAACTCTTTTTTAATGTTTTGTCGTAATTTTATCCTTATGAAAAAAGTGGTTCCCTTATATTTGAAAGAGAAGTAACCGAGTTAAGTTATGCCGGTTACCTATGTTACTGTTACTATCAAAAAATTATTGACAAATGATTGGATTTATGGATCTTTTTATACCTATGTCACCTGTTTCATTATGATTTTAGAAAAAACCTTGAGAAATGGTTGGATATATTGATCCTAACATCTCTACTAAATGTAGTTTTGTTATATGGTTTGGATGTGTTACCTTCAATCCAACCAAAACCACTTAAACTAGTCCCGTTACCTTGGAATCGGTTGGGAATGGTAGGAATTCTTTTTCAGACTTGGTCGTGTTACTATGTTGTTTGTGATGAATATCTTTATTGTCTGTTTGAAACCTATGTAATTGTTTTTCGGGTCCGTCATGTAATTGTTGAAACCTCTGTATTTGCTTTCGATGTTGAATCGGATTATCAATATAGTACTTGAGGCTTGCCTCTTTTTCGGGAAAAAAAAAACAAAAAAAAAAAGAGAAATTTCCTCAAAATTATAAAAATTACAATATTTGATTTTTCATTTATAAAAATCAGCCTATTTTTTTTTTGGCATATCCAATAGGCAAAACCCATCCTATTATTTTGCAACGGAGGGAGTAACAAATAACATTACTTTTATAGAAAGTTACAAATAAATTTATCAAACTATAAGTAAGTAAGAGATTTACAGGGGGTTAGTCAAATGAGATTTAGAATGACTTCTGGGGAGTTCGCAAATCTACTGTTAGTCCATAAAGACTTTTGGAGAGTCTCTTAATGTCTCTTGTTATTGGTTAGAGACTTTTTTTAAGTCATTTAAATTCTCTGATACTCCATGTTATTGGATTAGGATTTCATAAGAGTCACTCCAACACTCCTGTTATTCAAATGAGAATTGAAAGTCATGGATTTGTTGTTTTCAGAGATTTGGAGAGACTTTTTCTTGAAAATAGGCATGGTAGAAATCTCTCCTCAAGAGGTGATATTTCGAGAGACTTGGAAATTTGGAGATTTTTTGGTTTTGGGAGTGAACCTTTTTTTTTCTTTTCTTGTGCAGTAATACACTTAAGGGCCATTTGGAAAGGGGTAATCAAGACTATGCGAGTCTTTGTGGAATAAAGTGATTTTTTAAATTGGAGAATATATATTTTAAAATCGGCTATGTGAGTCTTTGTGATATATATCGATTTTAAAATATATATTTTAGAAGTTATGAGTTTTTTTTTTCCGATTTTAAGTTGTTGGAAAACTCCGCATAGAAAATTAGTGGTGAGATAGCATAGAAAATAAAATGTGGGACGAGTAGAATAAAGTGAATGAAAATTTAGGCATAGGACAACAAATTGTGATTTATTTTGGCAATGGACACATATTTCAAAAGAGGTGGTCATGGTACGTGAATAATAAAAAATCGGTAATGTTTGGAATTAATCGGTGAGATTTATTTTGGCAATGGACACATATTTTATATTTTTCTAACTCGGACCAAAATACCTCTATTTGCACGTATTCCTTTCACACGCTCAGGAGCAAAAATTCAACACTGGTCATGGTACTTTTTCCATTATTCATCTTAGCTAAATATGAATAATAAAAAATCTAGGTAATGTTTGGAATTAATCGTTCAATTTCCTTAAAAGGATATTATACAATTTTGTCTCTTTAACAAATCACATAAACTATCTACAAGTCTCATTTTTTTGTCCCTACAAATCTCATTTTTTAAGTCTCTAGACAAAATCACAAATCGACTCTCTCTAAAATTCTCTCAGAGAATCACTAGAAATCTCTAGATTTTCAGAGAATCTCTAGGAGTCACTCAAATTAAAAATCTATGAAAGTCCATAGAAATCTTGTTTTGCAACAGAGGGAGTAACAAATAACATTACTTTTATAGAAAATTACAAATCAAAATTCATCGAACCATAAGTAAGAGATTTATTGCAATTAAATGTTTAATTAGCCATTTGGCTATATAAGTACGTGTATTAAGGCGTGTTTAACCAAAAGTGCATCTACCCATTAATGGTTGCAGTGAAAAATAGGTTCAAAATACCAATTAGATAACTCAAAATTCTTCCATAATTGAATGATCGAAATCTATGTTGAAAATTGTAACATAAAAATTGTACTTCTCCTATTTCTCGTGTGATTATTAGATTCCTTGGATACATTACTATTGCTTGATGAATTAGGAGTTGACAAACACTCACCTAAATACCACGATTTATAAAGGGGATACCGGTATTATTTGGGGGTGATACCCATTCGTATAAGATAAATAAATATTAAAAGATCCTGACCGTCGGATCGCTGAATTAGGATCACCCCGCTAATAGTGGTATCCCCTTTATAAATCATGCTAAATACATCTATAATTTGTAGCGCATACCATCGATATACTTCTACGCAACATTCAAAAAATAGCCGTTATTGAATTTGATGCATTCAAATCTTATACATAGTCGATTGAATTAAATTTGTGGATGGATTCATACGATTGATTTACGCCAAAATGTACGTTGCATGATGTCAAATTCGTGAATGATGCATAGCTTTACGGACCTTGACGTAATCGCAATCTTATTTTCGATAATTAAAAATTTAAAAGCAACTATCAACTTACTAAATATGGAATGACATGTTTTCTAATTATTTCGTATTAGCTGGTAAATGAAGCAAAAAGAGTTGGCGATTTGGCAACTTATAAATCTCTTGGTTCCAGTATATTTAAAAAATATATCAACGTCGCTGACTTTGAGTACATGATATCGTACTTAAAAAGATATTTAAAAACCAAATTAGCACTAAAAGCCAATGTACTTGCATTTGACTTGTGTAGAGTGTATTGTTGCGTAACCAGATGGACTTACTGAACTTATGTGGTATAATATTAACAGTATGAAAAACCCAACAAGATATACATGCAACTAGGGTTGCCAACGGGTCACATCGGGTCCGGGTATCATACTACCCGGAACCGGAACCGTTAAATTTATTCAGTTCTGGGTCCGGTTTCAAAATTATTGGACCCGGAACCGGACCTGATAATATTGCCGGTTCCCAGTCGGTTCCGGGTCCTAATCGGTTCTTGAGATATCAGTAGTATCTGAAAGAAAGAAATAGATTAATTTCACAATGGGAAGAAAGAAATACAGTATAAGATCTGCATTATTAAACTTTGTGTCTTCTTCCACTAGCGGAACAGTAGAATTGGAAAGATGCTTATGAATTTTGGGTATGAGCGGAAGTAGTCTATCAGACTTAGGGATGCACAAGAACCGGTTGAGATGACCTGGACCGGAGTGGAACCGGAAATACCGGACCGGAACCGGTACTGGAAGTTGAGAACCGGGATTGACCGGTACAGGGACCGGTTCTTGGAGGGGACCGGACTAGAACTGTACCATAAGTACCGGTGATTATTAGCCGTTAAGATCTAGATAGGTTTTTAATCTCAATCGTCCATCTTGGGTGAAGAGTCTAAAGATTATCCAGTTCGTGTTCGTGATTCATTTTACTTCTTCTTAGCAGCGACACTTTTTTTCTTCTCTTCTCTGTTCTCTTTTGATCACCATCTCTATTCTGAGTTCCATTACTTCTTCTTCACCATCTAGTCAGGTGATTATTCTTCTCCTCCTTGTTAGATTTAGGTTTTCATTGTATATTGATTTAGGGTTTTCATGGTTAGGTTTTAAATTTAATAATCTTAATAGATTGATTTAGGGGTTTTATAGATTTCTGCTATAACGTTTAGTCCAAAAATGGATATATGTTCTTTGATTTATGTGTTTATTTCAATATTGGTTTTCGATTTTGATAAATTTGATGTTTTGCTAAATCTTAGTTTTGTGTTTGTTTGACAGCAATATCTTGATACAAATCAATCACTGGGTGGGTTTTGGAAGCAGAAGCTCATGATCTGGTCTTCTAACTAGTACTCAATAAAGGTACTTATAACTTATAAGGTTGTAGTGTGTTGTATTTTTTTTTTCTTTTCAGTAACCGAGCATTATACTAAGGTTGTCTATCTAAAGTTTCTGGTGTACCATGATATACGCAAGTGCTTTTTTCACCATTATGAAATGTTTTGCATGAATCTCTTGAACAATTCTCTAATTAAAATTTCATGTTATGGGCATCTCGATTGCTTCTCAGAAGTTTCTATTAACTTTGTTGAGTCCTTTTATAAACTAAAGATGTAATGTGAACACAAAAGTGGAATGACTTTGATTGCCATTAAATTTGTTGTATATATATATAGCTCTGTGAAATATCTTACATTAAACCTTAGGCTAGCATTGATGATATGACTTTAAAGTGGGTTTGGTTTTTCATTCTCCACCATTTTGGATACTTTATTTAGCTTAGTGTTCGTTCTTCTCTTGTTTATATTTACTGCAACTGTGTGGTGAAGTGTGTCTGGCTTGAAAATGGGTTTTATTACATCTCCAAGTACAAAGCACTTCAAATGCAGCTCCAAGTACAAGTACAACTCAAGAAGCAGAAGTTGGATCATCCTCTCAAGCTGCATCTCACACAAATAAATCTGAGACTGCAACTCCAACAAGTACAGCTGAAGCAGTTGAAGTTGGTGATAGCAAAAAGAAGCACGACAAAGTGAGATCAACTGTTTGGTTGGAAATGACTAGGATAGATGATGATTTTGTTGAATGTCATCATTGCCACAAGAAATACAAAGCTTACAATGACAATAATGGCACTTCTGGATTACGAAAGCATTTGAATAGATGTCAAAAAATCCTAACAGGAAGAAAGAAAAGTGGCAACCATCTCTGTTGATGCCACCCCCAAAACCAGGTCAGGATGGTAAACTTATTGCTCATACTTACAGTTATGATAGGTTAAGAAGGCATCTTGTTGAGTGGATAATTACGGATGAAATGCCTTTTACAAAAGTAGAAGGGTCAGGCTTTGTGGCAATGATGTAAGAGGCACATCCTAGGTTCAAGGTTCCAGGACGTATGACAATTTATAGGGATATGTTAAAGATGTATGTAGAAGAGAAGAATAACCTAAAAACTTACTTCTTGACAACTAAGCAGAGGGTATCTTTGACAACTGACACATGGACATCACCAAATAATTTTAATTATATTTGTGTAACCTCTCACTACATTGATCAGAAGTGGAAACTGCAGAAGAGAATACTCATGTTTTGTCAAGTTGAAGGTCACACAGGTAATGCAATCGGTGAGAAGCTGGTGGATTGTTTGAAAGATTGGGGTCTAAAAGATATATTTGGTGTCACTCTAGACAATGTCAGCACCAACACAGTAGCTATGGATCATCTGAAGCAAGTTGTTACTAGCTGGACATGATCACCAATCAGAGCTAAATATTTACATATAAGATTCTCATTTCACATCATTCTGGTCTCTTCTATTAAATTTAACTAATATTATTCATACATGTTCATTAATAATCATAGATGATTTGTTTTTGACCTTGCTTTAGTGTAATGTGTGTTGACTGTTGAGTATGTAGTAAGTAGAAACAATTTCATTAATGTACTGGTTTTTTTGGTGATATAAGATCAATGATTACATGCCCATAGGCAATATACACTATTCGCATTGGTATATTATCATTGTCAATCAATCCATGCTTAGTATTACTTATAGACAATTAGACATAGTTCTGATTCTTCTTAATTTGTGTGTGGTTTTCTTTTATACACATAGTTCTGAATTTGTGTGTGAATTTGTCACAAGCATCTTATGACTAATTTTTCTTGATTATTTGTTATCAGGTGAGGCGTTCAGCCCATGTTCTTGCTCTTGTCATAAAAGATGCAGTAAGACTCTTTAATGAATCAGTTAAAAGGATAAGGTCAGTTGTAAAATATGTTCTTGGTTCTCCTTCTAAGTATGAAAAGTTTAAACAATGTGCTTCCCTAGCAAAGGTAGATTACAAGAAAGCACTGACTTTAGATGTATCCACCCGATGGAATAGCACTTACTTGATGTTAGAAGCTGCTCAAAGATATGAAAAACTTTTTGCAATGTTAGCACAGATTGATAAGGACTTTCGAGAGAGGTTTATTTTTGAGCAAGACAAGGAATTTGTTTTACCAAGTGATGCTGATATTGAGGAAGCTATAGCTAGTGATGATATCGTGGAAGAAGTGGTTGAGGATATGGAAGAAGATGAAGAGGTTGAGGATATGGAAGAAGAGGTTGAAGAGGTAGATACAGCAGGCAAGAACAAGGCAAATAAGAATAATAAAAAGAAAGTACAGACTCATGCTCCTTATACAGAAGATTGGAAATATACTAGAGGTCTTGTGAAGTGTTTAAAGGTATTCTTCGATGCAACTGTGAATTTTTATGCTTCTACACAAGTCACTACTCATTCTTTCTTATGGGAATTGGTATTCATCCATGAACAATTAATTGAATTTAGAGAAAATGTAGCATCGGATCCATTTATTGCACGTATGTCTCTTCTTATGTTTGCCAAGTACAATAAGTATTGGGGTGTGTATGAGAAAATGAATTCTGTTATGTTTTTTGCTCAACTGTTGGATCCAAGAGAGAAACTAAAGGGGCTAGAATTCACTCTTAACTGTTTGTTTGAGAACAATTCGTGGGAGGTTCAAAGAATCATGAGAAAGGTGAAATTAGAGTTTCAGGAACTCTTTGATGATTATAGGTCAGTGTATTCAACTCATGAGGAAGGGTCATCTAGTCTTTGCTCCTAGTAGTTGCCGATTCGGCTTAGCACGCAATCTCAAGGCTTGAAATCTAGAATTCAATCAAGGAAGAGACATCATTGGGACAACCCAAGTTGTGTTGAAGAAGCAAGAACAACAGAGTTAGATAGGTACTTGACAAATGTGATGGATGGCAAAATGCGTGAAGTAGATCAAGATGATGACTTTGACATATTGGCTTGGTGGCAGGCTAATGCAAACAGGTATAAGGTACTGTCATATATGGCAAGAGATATATTAGCCATGCCCGTGTCTTCAGTTGCCTCTGAATTAGCTTTTAGCACCGGGAAGCGCGTGCTTACTCCATGGAGAGATTCTATGTCTACAACGACAGTTGAGGCATTGATCTGTACACAAAGCTATTTACAAAAACCCATTGCTCTTGATCTTCTATGTGATTATGTACCTGATGATGATGGTGAAGATACGGCAGGTACTTATTTAAGTTTTTCTTCTTTTTTGTTTTCTTTAATAGTACTTACTTTTCTTGTATTGGCAGTTGCTTCTTGTTTATTTATTTTTTTGCCTGTTGCAGTCATAATTGAGAATCTCCTAAAAGCTTGAAGTTTATTCCTTGGCTCCTTGCTAAGAAATGGAAGGTTGGTAACTTTCTTTATCTTGCTGTCCTTGTTGAAACATAATTTGGATTCATTTCTATATCAAATTCTCATTGCTACTATGTAATGTATGGAAATGAATGGACTGAAAATATTCAATCTACACAAATTCAACTATAGTTATGAACTTCTTATGTATTTGCTTGCTATTTGTTCTGAACTGGTTGTAATACACACAGGTTGAGGTTGTGCTATCCAATCAATGGCCTTATTGGAGAGGAAAGTGCAGATTTGTGGCCTAGGATTGCAACTTGCAAGTGCAGGCTGTGCAACCATCCATTTTCGTTTGCAATGATCACATTTCATTTCTTGTCGACTTGTCGTAGACAGACTTATGGTTGTGGAAATGTTGTTTTTACTTTTTAGCAAACTGAACTTATTTTGGATTGTTGTTTTGAAGTTATGGAAATGTTGAACTTAAGTATGTATGCAACCTGAACTTATTTTGGATTGTTGAACATTGAACTTATGGAAATGTTGTATTATATTTTGTAATGTTTTTCGGGTAAAAACCCGGTACCGGAGGTACTGGTACAACACCAGGTACATGTACAGGTACCGGTCCTCAAAAGGAGGTACCGGCCAACACCAAGTACAGGGACCGGTTCCATAAGAGAACCGGGCCGTACCGGAGTATGTGCAGCCCTAATCAGACTCATAACCATTATGAGTGGCCACACCTCCATCTGTGTTGACAAGTATCATAGTAGCTAGTTATAAATAGATTTAATAAGAAGGAAGAAACTAATTTGTGCTCCGTTATGTTCATTAGATGTACTGGACTACATCTTTTCATAGAAATCGCAAACAGCAGTATGATTGAGCAGCCGTGCTTAGTACTAACTAACAAATATGCAGTATCTAATTAATGGAATTGATCTAGATCTTCTTGTTTCCAAACACTAATAGCACGACTTGATTCTAGAATAATCCTTGTTGTTTGAAAAGAAATGGAACAGGAAAAGAGGTTTTGCGGATAGAATGAAGAAATGGCGATTTAAGATTTAGTTTTATAACTTATAACCCTAAGAATCGGACAGGATTAACGTAAAAGTAGGTTATATTCACATTTTACCGGGTACCCGATACCCGCCGGGTATATCTAATTAGGACCCGAAATTAATCGGTTCTTAGACGGGTCTACCCGCCGGGTAGTAAAATCACTAACGGGTCCAATATTAGGACCCGGAACCGGATCCGGGAGACCTGGTTACGGTTCGGTTCCGGGTAATCGGGTACCCGTTGGCACCCCTACATGCAACGTATAAAAAACCCTGAACATTCAAGGACTAAGAGACCCATAGCACCAAAAATAAAATTTCTATTTTTAGGACCGCAACATTTTAATTTTGAGGGCTAATACGAAAACAAAATAGGGTTATTGAATAGTAAAAAATCAAATAATTCACTAAGTATTTTTTTTATAATGGCTAAATTACCTTCCGTTAATTTATGTTAATGAACTTAATTAGTTAACCTAATTAAGTGTTAATGGTTAGATTAGATTAAGAATCTGAGTTAATTTTTAGAATCAATGAAGGGCATACGCTTCTCTCTACACTTTCATTTTCAGGACATCCTATGGTTAGGAGTTCATCATTTCCTAGTCGTAGAAATCATAAAGGACAAAACACAGTTAGGAATTTCAACTACGGCTTAGTTGTGGGTAAGACTTACGGCCAGGAATCAAGACTACAACCAAGCCGTAATACCATATTATATGGCTAAGAGTTCAAATTTTCTAAACATACCTTATTCATTTACGTTTAGGAATTCATCATTTATTAATTTGTACAAAATGAAAATGAGTATCATCAGATGCTCATTTTAAGATTGAGTATAAATTAAGTATGAACTTATACTCATTTCTACATCGAGTATAAACTGATACTAATTCTTTGAATTGAGTAAAACTTTTTCATTTTGGAAATCCAGGTCCTATAGCTATAGCGAGGAGCCAAACTTTTGACCTATCCGTAAAACACTCGACGACTCAACATTTTGAAGCCGTAAACAACAAAAAGTTGCTAGTCTGTGACTGAAAACTGATGAATTCCTAGCCGTACATGTACTACTTACGGTCAGGAATAGATGAACTCCTAGTCGTAGGGAGTGTTTACAGCTAGAAGTCCAGTTGTTCCTAGCCATAAGTAGTTCCTAAAACTGAACTAAATTCTATTTTCATCGTTCTAACCAATTTAAGCAATCAAAAATAAATAAATAGTGGGGTGGTCGATTCTTATCTTATACAAGTTATGGCTGGAAAATTATCTGGTTATTAAGATGTTTAAACTTCTTAATATACTAATCCATCATATTTTTTTTCGGAGTTCATCATCGTTTCCTACAGTAGAATTTCGTTAAATTAATCCGCGATAAATTAATAACTTCGCTAAAGTAATATTGTTTATCAATCCCGACTTGCGCCAGTGTACTAAATTAGTAACCCCGCTAAATTTATAAGATAATAAAAATTAATAGACACCAACTAATATATAAATTAATAATTAGTATAAGAACATTATATTATATATGGTGCCTTATTCATTAAAATAGGAACACAAAGTTTTTATTTGTTGTTCACATTTATATCGTATTGAACTTCATTTTTTGTAGTTTCTTGAGAAGTTCCGAATTAATTTGTTGGGTTGCTCTTATTTTTTTAATATATAAGTTTACATACATAATATAAGCATAAAATAATTTGAAATTAAATCTCTACATATTTGCTATTATAGGAAAATGAGCACACTTATTTTTGAAATTAAAATATAAATTTGGTATGTTTCAATACATTATTAACTTATTAAATTAATACTTCACTAAATTGTAAAACTTAGCAGTCCCAAAACTATTAATTTATCGAAGTTTTACTGTATTTGGTGGTGAATTATGAAGGGGAAGAAAATGACAAGAGTAATATATTTAGATGTTTTTTTTTTTTTTTTTTTTTATATATTTTTTTAAGTTGTTAGATTTAGTTATAGTTACGGAGCAAGGGTAATTTGACATTTGCATGAGATGGTCTGCCCTTATGTCCTGGTTTTGGAAATTTGAAAGCATCCTTCGACGAAGAAAAAGTGTATCCTTAATAGTAGCATTCCCAAAATAAACTATGTTTACATATCCAGGCCGACAAACTTGGGTTTGCAAGAGGCTATTTTTCTAAGTTAGGCTTTAGCTTACAAGAGGGACTTTGTTCCCTCTCATGTCCGTTGGAATGACCACACTTTAAATCAATTATTTCAATAGTGACTCTAATAGACATAATATTGTTTATGGGTAAAAACGTTTTACTGGTTAAAGTGTATAATTGTTGATTGTCTTGGCTCTGAATGTCTTAAGTTGTTTCGCCTTTTCGATTATTTTTGTATTGTTATTAGCATTCCATGTGTGTGCACGCATCGGTGCCTTCCTATAATGATTCTCTGGAACATGCTGATGCTCCTGTAGGGTTATGGGAAAATATCCAAGATGCTCATTGCCATGCTTGGACATCATCTCAGTGTGGAACCTTCCAACATGATGTTGGATGCAAAGAGAAATTAGACTCAACCACTTGGTCACAATTAATTAGGACTTAAAATACCTAGATTGAATACACTACTTGTGTTATTCCTATTATAAAGATAAAACAATATAATGCGGGAAAAGAAAAACACAAGGCACCATAAATTTTGTTGACGAGGAAAACTGCACTTGCAGAAAAATCCCAGGACCTTGTCCATCTTTGAACACCAAATTATACTAAGCCACTACAGATACTAGGATACTATCAGACTTCAGACCGAAATGTAGTTTAGACCGAATTAACCCTCCCAACAATTCAGCTGGAGTCGTGCTTCTGATGTATATTGAACCTCGCAAGGCTCTACGCAATTGATTCCCTTAGATGACATCCTTTACGCTCTAAGAGTATCTTCAACCTAGGTGAATACTTTTGATACCAATATGCCTTTAACAAATAAACCTATTTGATTTCCCTTTAGATCGTTTAGACCAAGGCTTGGAAATTTGTTTGCAATAGACTAAGCTAGCAAACAAAAGAACCTTACACTCAATTAGCTGAGAATCCTGGATTAGTAACTACCTCTTAAGAATAATCTTAAACCAATCAACAAAGAAGATTTTTAGACATCTATCTTGAGGAATCATAAAGTCTGAGACGAAAAGAACTTTTTTATTTCTATTTATCTCATTCTTGAGGAATCGTAAAGTCTTTCAGTCGTAAACTATAAAAGTATTTCTCGGTTGAACCCACCAAGCGTTGGTATGTCAAGGTTGGTTATCATATTTTAATATCAAAACTCATAAGTCGCTTTATTATATTACTATAGTCAACTTCGTTAGGTTAGGCTAACAAGTCTAGAAATGTTGAGACATACAAGTATTACTCTGAAGGCCTGAACATTTCGAAGATATATCAACATCAACGATGACAACATCCTTCCACTTGAGGTTAGTAATACATGACTTGACTTGTTTCCATTAATATATCGTAAGCTTTCAAGTCATTTCAGATTGAAAACATAACATGCGAAGTTATATACATGAAACTCTAGTACAAGATACTTGATCATTATATTTTGATCCAAGTGTGAAGGAAAAATATATCAATAGTGATGAGGGCTTTATATTGGTATATTGAATTAAGAAGTATAATGCTTATCTCTTAAACTTCGTAATTACGACATAAACATAATATTTGTAACTCGTTACTACATTGTGTAGTAAATATATGTTTGATTTGATACCTAGAAACTATGTTTAATTACATGAGTTTAAGGAAGTAGACGTACGAACTTGCGTCGTAGTTGAAAGGAAATCAAGAGGATTAAAGGTCCGGTTTTCATTGAAGACCTTAAGGTTGGACCGATCCTAACCTATATGGGGAATCAAGGTAAAACCGATCCTAGATTATGGTTGGAGTCAAGGTAGAACCGATACCTACCTATATTGAGAGTCAAGGTAGAACTGAACCTAACTTGTTTAAGGAGTAATGGTAGAACCGGTCTCAATGGGCAAAACGATTTGTCTAAGTCACTTACACTTTAGGGTTTGTGTGATTTGGAGATTTGGATATTGAACTTTGCAAAATAGCAAAGTAGCAAAGTTGTCGACATAATGAGTAATTAATGCTGAAATCTTATTTCTTACTTGTTCAAAGATATTCCTTGATACTCAAGATGAGATCCCAAACCGAAATAGTTGAGAATATTTTTGAGATTTTCGAATTCATATGTTATGTTTTACCAGCAAGCAATATTGAGTTGTCCATGGAGATTTCAATTATACGGTTGGATATTGGTTGGAATTAGACATAATCGAATTTAGGTGCTTTATTCTTAAGAATATTCTTGGTTATGGAAATTCCTTGATGTCCAAACTACCTTGGTCTATAAATAGTGACGTTTGTTCTTCTTAGAAACTTATCCAGATGCAGACACTTTGTTTCGTCAGGATAACTTATCCTGAGAGGAGAGTAACCTAATTAGGTGAAATCTCTTACTTCTACTAGTTTAAATACTTCTTTTTGATCAAGAAGCGTCTACTAGTACCGTTGGTGGGAAACTAAAATTGCATTGTTATTTTAGTTTTCAATTATTTGTTGATGGGAGATACTCTATCAAACATTTTTTCAACTCATGGAAAAAGTAGTTGGTTTGTGAGATCTTTGTTTAAAAAAAATATCCATGAAAATACGCCCACGTATCATACAACGAACCCTGACTAATTTCAGGTAGCCAAGTTTTCACACAAAGAAGTAACACCCAACATCATCAACTATTGTGAAAACAATAATTAGTAGTTGTTAAAAGTAAAAGAGTCGAGCCTGAAAAACACATAAGAATATCATTACTTTTTATACTTTGATGTAACTTTGAAAAAATAGATCTAGCATGTGTTACCGTCCTAGTCAGTATAGCGCCATGATGGTGCAACACTGCAGTCAGTGGCCTAGCAGATGGAGCTGCATTATCCGATGATGAAGCACAATTATGTTTGAGACAAGAAAGGCAACTTGGCACATGTAACATTATGTGATAGTGTTGCATATCTGTAATCCAGAGTTAGCCAACTCAAGGAAGGGATTAAGCAATGCAAGTCATGGAATAACTTAGGCATTGGCTCAAACATTGACCAAGGCTTGGAAAATGAATATGCAATAGTGGCACTGCCAAACATGACATTGTTGTCTATTGCTCGGCAAAAATAATGCAAGTGACGCGCTTAACGTATGGAGCTAAGCCAAGAAGCAGACCAAAGCATGGATAGCATGACTTTACCCTGGATTATGGCATCAAAAATAGTTAAGTGCATGACCAGCATAATTCTAGCGCAACAATGGCTTTACAATGGCTCAGACCAAGACCAGTATAGCGCTATGATAGCGGGATTTGGCTCAGGATGACGGTTACGAGTTGTATGTGTGTCACACGTAGTCCAGAGCAATAATTAGGATTAGAACAATTATAAATTGGTTTTATAACCATGTTTGGTAAAGCCTAACCACCAAGAACGGATGTGGCATCAATTGGAATGACAACACAAAAGTTGACAGTTGAAAAGCATTGTAAGCAGTTATGGAAACTACCCCTTGGACACTTGGTTTCCAAGGCTTGTGCACTCGGTTATGCACGGTTTTGGCCATGTATCTACTGTATAAATAGTGTGAGAGGAATTGTAAATCAGTAGGTGCTAGCCCTTGAGAGAGTTAAGTCCTCAATGGTGAGGCAATTGTAGTCCGGGTATGAACGAGTTTTGTTCATCTTCTTTTGATGCAATGAAATGGGTTTGTTGCATTATGTATTTGTATTCATTGTGTTGTTGATTTATGTGAGTTTGTGTAACTACATTGATGCATAACAAACCTCTTACGCTTATAGGGGCATAAAGAGTTAGAGAGAAAAGAAGAAAGACTTTTGTAGTTCCGTTACATAATGCCTTAAGAGTGAAGGCATATGCATACTTTGGTGCAAGTATGCAAGGCTGAGTACTTGTGGGTGAAGTTGATTCACTGAACCACAGAGTATTACAGGGTCATGTCCCGAGGAAAAGTAAATCCGAAAATTGGGTGTGTGACATCTGGGGATATAATTCTTGATTTTTATCTCTTTTACTCAAGTTGGTGCCATTTGTTTGTCTAATTCAGTAATTAATTGCTTGGCTTTCGTTAGTATTGAGACTAGAAGAAGTTGATCTTGTGGGAAAATATAAATTGGAATGAACTTTGAAGATTGGGGTAGCAACAGGCTGTAAAAGGCGTGCGAGAATCATAGGAAACGGGGTTTTCAAGTGATTGTATGAAAAAACTCAAGAGTATGATGACTTCTATGGTGTAAGTCAAATGTTTAAGTCCATGTTTCTCACAAGTATGTGAAGATTATACATGTGGAATAAGTGTCTTCGTAGTGTTATCAATACCATGCACATTACATGTGGTAATAGGAATTTTGGGAAAATTCCTGAACTCAGAGATGTTATTGTCCTTTGCAGTGGTAAAGAAGATGAAGAACCTTCTATATGAGATAGAATAAGGCGTCTCATCATAGCCAGTTTGATGGAAGATTTTAGTAACTCTCTCGAATGCATGTACCTTGGTGGTAATGCAAAGTTTGATTGTAATCTAGTATTTTCGTGGCAATGCGATGCCATGAAAGAATAATTGGATGGTCAATTCTTATCTAGCATAAAGCCTATGGAAAGACTGAAGAAAAAAAACGTAAGTTAGGGAAAAACCTATACACCATGGTCTTGCATATGCAAAGAGTTATTCGTTGATGCTAGATGCGCACAAGGAGTGTGCATGCACCTGGTTTATAAGAGTAGGATTATATGCTTGGACAAGGGTGTCGTAGAAAAGAATCTAAGATGATTTTGGAAAAAGGGAAAGACGGGAGAAACCAGATGTGCACGGGTACTAAAGTGAGTTTAATTTTGAAGAAGTATGTGGTATCCTTATTTCATGGAACGTAGGCAATGGTTCCTCATTTGTAAGGATTGTGGCCTTGTTTGCAACTATCCTGAAAAGGCGAGGGTACCCAAATATACCTCAAGCTAAAACTTTTCCTACATATAAGTCATTTCTCCGAAAGTGATTGTCTATGGAAATCAACGTGCTAGTCAAAGAGATCAAGACCAACAATGATTTTAACCCACATTCTACAAATGAACAAGTATCACGATGATGGTGGTACAAACAACCAGACGCTCCTGCATGGAAAGAGACATCTTTATGCATGGGGCTTGGGCATGGTCTCGATCTTCATATTAGGTAAAGCGCGAAAAGTTGAGACAATGCAACTAATCGGTTCACACTTCGTGTGATCGTCTATGGATACGAGATCGAGACAATACAACAACAAAGTATGTTTACTTGATAAAAATGTTCGGACTTAACCAAACACAATAGGATTACTTATCAAGTAAATAGGAATTAACATTTGTGTGATTTACTTTAATTATAATAAAATAATTATAATGCGGAAAATAAAAGTAAATGACACAACAAGATATTGTTAACGATGAAACCGCAAATGCAGAAAAACCCCGAGACCTTGTCCAGAATTGAATACTCTCAGGATTAAGCCTCTATACAAAATTAAACCAACTTCGTATAGTTGAGACCAAGCAACTAAACCTATAGTTCACCTAGTTCCGTCTGTATTCCCACGCCTCCAACTTATGAATAAGTCACGTACTTGGAACAATTCCTTTGGTTCGTATTCCAAACAGTAAAGGAACAACAAATCTTGTTTGGTAGCAACTCTCTTCAACCAAGTGATGTGAGTTCGACAAAGGCTCTTCTGTTTATCTCAATAAATTCCTTCGTCGGGTTCTTAGATCTATCTTATTCTCAACTACCAAAGGTAATTGTTAAGATTTTGCAATCAATACTTTTAATCACAAAGAATTGTATTGATGCCGATATACAAAACTAATCAATCTAATCTATCACAAGGATAAACCTATTAAAGTTGGATCCTCTATACCGAAACAAGTATTGTGCACACCAAAGATTATTAACCCCAAATCAGAAATCTTCAATATCTTCTTTGTCTTCAAATCTTCTTAGATCTTCAATAAACGCCGCACACAATAACTTGAATCTCTTGTGATCAATCACGCACAGAACGGAGTCTGTAAACAATGGATTATCACAAGAAGTCTTTAGATCTACAAACAGTCTAAAGATCCCTGTCGAAACTTAGATCTAGTTTGAGTGAATCTTATATCAGAAGAGAAGATTCTCAAGCATAAACAAACTAGGTGCAATCAAAGTTCAACCACCGTTAGTCAATCAAATCAATCGAAAACACAAGATAAACCGCAATTATCTAGTTTCCCACCAACAGTACTAATAGAGCTTCTCAATCCCAAAGAAGACTTTAAACTTAGCGGCCGTAAGAGATTTCGCCTAAATAGGTTACTCTCCTCTCCGAATAGGCGGCTTCACCAGTAACAACACAACCGAGGAAGTTTGCTGTCACGAAGGATTAGTTTGCTAGAAATGCAACTTCAAGTATTCATAGAAAAGGAAGTTTGGACACCAAGGAATTTCCAAAACCGAAAATATTCTCAAGATATGCAATATATTCCAAATTCGGTTTCCATAATTCCTGGAAATGCTCTGTCCAAAATAATGACCGAAAATCTCTTTGGAAAATCTTCAACTAGTAAATGCACATTACTAATTCTCATTTTCCTAAAATAAAATTAAAAACCTTAAATAAAAGATTCTTAACTTATTTATGTATCGATCATGGGATTCTCTTCCTTTAGCTATTAAGGAATAACTTTGAACAATCAAAGATAAGCGTTACTGCACATGTTCAAAGTATGTCGACATCCTTACTCTGTAAGTCCTCTTTCATACTTACAATCTTGAAACCGATTTTCCACACTTCCAAACAAGTTTAGAATTGGTTCATCTGACTTTCAAGAACTATGTGATTGATCAAGAACACTCAATCACCAATCATGGGTTTAACGGTTCCACCAAAACAAGTTTCGGTTCTATCTCCATGTGAGTAATGTGCATAGTCACACTAGCTTTCCAAAAATCGGTTGACTAGGTACTAGGATCGGTTCCCCACATATATATGGTATCTAAATTGAATGTGTTGCACATGTCCATAGGATCAGTTCCCCTTTGCCTAAAAACGTGTTGCACATGTCCATAGGATCGGTTCCCCTTTCTGCTAAAATATGTTGCACCTCATACAAGGATCGATTCCCCTTTGTGATGTATTGCACCTCTTACTATGATCGGTTCCCCTTTACCCAGAGTCGGTCTTACACAAAATCACAAACTCGATCATAGCATCTCAGGTGATTACTTAAGATCGGTTTCACTAATAAAATTCATACCAATACAAAAGTCAGGCCTTTGTGATTAGTTTTAACAAGAACACAAACAAGTCATGAGAGGTTATACTAATCACACATATTGGTTTTTCACAAGATATGCAATGAATAACAATACCAATAACGCCTGGCGATTTCCTTTTCGATTCACAAAACAAGTTCATGAATTTACTTCCTTAAAACACATGTAAAACAGTGTTTCCTAGAATGAAATCCTCACCTCATACCCATACATAATCACAATAGCATTTAAACGATTATGTCGATGTCTTATCTACAAAGTTTAATGGTTAAGCAATAAACCTCGTATTGTATTCCTTAATAATATGTCTATCTACAGTGTTCATGCTTCGCAGTTTTGTTTTCAATATGCACGACTTGAAAGATACGTTATGGAATGAAACAGTTCAAGTCAAATATCACTAACCTCAAGTGGAAGGATGATGTTGTCGTTGTAGCTTCTTACTTCTTCACTTCTTCAAGTCTTCGCAATACTTGTAATGTCTCATATCCTAATCACTGCGGAGCTGGAAAATGAAGGCGGGGCTGACTTGAAAACTAATTGGATCTGTGGGGGTGACTTAAGCCTATTTTTTAGGCATGAATTTTTTTAGCCAAACTTACAACCATGGTAGAAATTTGATTTTTTCCGGACTTTGGGCTTGCTTAAGCCATCCCAAGTCTATAGGTAGTTCCGCCCCTGATCCTAATACTTTTAAGCTAACCTATACGAAGTTGACTCTAGTACATAATCAAGCAACTCTTTAAATGAGTTTTGATTTACTAAAATATGACAACCAAACTTGACATACCAATGCTTGGTGGGTTCAACCGAGCTATGCTATAACATGTCCAAGGGATTTTTCCATGAAAGTCATTTAGTAGTATGCTTAGTGAGATCTATGGTGATTCTCATAACCACCAAGTTAGTCCGCAAAGGTGCACAAGTTTTTGTCAAAGTTCGGGTACTAACAAACATGCCAAATATGCAACAGTAGCATACGCCAAATGGGATTTAGGCATTTCCAGGATGCATGATGTGTCTAGAAATGCAAGTTAGGTCAAATTATAGATGCATAAAGAAGGAAGGACAAAGTAGTGGTGATGATGGCATCAGGTCATTCTTGAAGAAATCTTCATGAAAGCTAAATCAATAAGAAGCCTCAAATTGAAGGAGTATTCAACTACGTGTCAATTATATTATGCTTTATTACAGGAGTTACATAAGAACGTTGATAGTTAGAAAAATACACGTGGCAATGAGATTGACAACATTGTAGATAGTAGGTGATGTCTCGTTTCCTTGTTTGTTGCTTAAATGCGAAGGCGGAGTCAGTATTGCAAGGCTTGTTGGGTATTACAAGTTTGCAATCAGTTGGTGCGAGTATCTGCTTAAGTTTGAGTATACTTTCTGTTTTTGGGTCATGTGGACCTTGATGTTGGAATTAAGTATCTCTATGTAAGGTAGTGGTGAATGAGGGTATTAGAGATGAAAGTTCTTGTCTCTTTCATTCAAACTAAAGTTAATTCACGTGGGAAGACACTGCATAGTATATTAAGTCAAAATATACAAATAGAAGACGCTGAAAGTGAAAGAATCAAATAAGTTTGGTGGCATAAACGAGTTTGATGTTGAGAGTTATGTTGAAATGCGACAGCATGTTGGCAGCGACTACATGGAGTAACGCAACAAGAATGTAACGAAAACATTGAGTTAAGATTGACTCATTGCTTGGAAGACTATGTTGTTTTCCAATACATTAAAGCGTAGCCATTCGAAAGAGAAAGTAAGGCATGCTAGTTTTGAAGGCGCGTGAAGAGTCTACCTAGTTCCAATTGACGTTGGGATGTCCCTGGTGTCCTAAGTCATGACTATACCAAAGTCATGCATTTCAAGTATGTTATTGCGACAATGCAAGCAAAGAACATCAAGGTGTTGATTCTTTGGCATGCAAATGATGCAAGTCCGAGAAGTTAAAGTTTGGAATATGAATTGGAAGCCAAATCTAGTGAAAATCCTAATGTTTTGCAAAGTTCAAGAAAGGCTATAAGTTATGGCGCATACCTGAGTGGTCATAGCGTGCATACCTTTAGGCATGGCATGTTTTGTGATAGGTGTAGAATACACCGTATTTAATATATAGAGTTTATGCTTTCTTTGCTATTTTTCTTGTAAATTATGTATTTTACGGGTGTTTTGAGTTATGTAGCTACTTTGGAGTCATGCAGAAGAAAAGGAGAAGAAATCACCCAATTTGAGCGAAAAGGGGAAAAATTGTCATTTCATGGGCGAACACTATCTGGAGCCCAGTCAAGGTTAAGAGGCAACTCTATTTGGAGGAGTACTAATTACAGTCAAGCTGAAGTTAAGGGGGTTGCCATCAGGGTATCCCTTATCATTTATCAGTGGGTGTATTTATCGGATCCTATCTCTGGGGTGTACCTATCCATATCACCCTTAGCCCTAAATCGAGAGAAACTCGTCTCTCATTCATTCATTTCATTATTACATGAAATTGAGAAGAAAGAAAAGCTGCACAGCAGCCATGAGATCTGAAAGTTGATGGAGAGTATTGTTGTTGTTCAAATCAAGAACACGGAGAGGTGAATCCGAGATAGAGACGATGATGCTAAGAATAATTGGATGTTGTTCTCTGAGTTTGAATTAGGGTTCGTTTGAGCAGGATGAACTAATGGTGAGAATCTCAGAAGGAGAAGAATTAAAGCTACTGCTGTTGAGATGGATCGATGGGTGTTGTTCCAAGGGCTGAGTTAGATATTTGGTCGATTAAGCAGCAAAAGAAGAAGACCTTGTTGCTGCTGATACGAGAGAAATCAAGAAATTGAAGGGGATAGAGCAGAGAGACGTTGATTAATTCATTAGTCATGGCAGAGATGATGTTCAAAGCTCAATGAACAATTGATTATGAATTAATGGAGGTTCTGGAAAGATGGGTTCGATTTGATTTAGAAATTGGCAGTGGTGTTGAGAAGATGTGGATAAAGAATGGGTTTGAAGGAATCAAGGGTTTACTGTGTTTTGAAATCAGATCGAAATGGAATTGAATCTCGTTGTTGCTGCTCAAATTACAGAGAATTGGGGATCTGCTGCTTTGGTGCAGAGACGAAGAAGAAATTAAAGTTAGGGTTCTGAATCGAGAATTGAAGTGGTCCTGAGCTTATGGTGATATCACAGTAGCAGGAATGAAGTTGGTGATGGAAGTGGAGATGCCTGGATTACAAGAATGAGGTGGTATGTGAATTTGTGTGAAGTTGTTGAATGCTGGAAGCTAGATGTATGCTAGGAATTGTTACAGGGAGAAGAAAATGGCCTGAAATTATGGCCGGAATTGTCATGAAATAGAGGAAACACTGTCTGAATCTCCCTTCTACCGAGTCAACTCAGTGATTTGCTAAACCTGACTCGGTGAGTCAGCCGAGTAAGCCATGATTAAGACGAACTGACTGAAGCTGACTCTCTCTTCCTTGATCCGGTTGACTAACGCGGACTATTAGTTTGACAGTTATATTTAACGATGCCGTGACGGAATATTCCGTCGACGGAGAAGTATATCCAGTGACCGGCGGTGCCGTTTTCTGGCCGGATTCTGGTGATCCCAGTAATTTTCCGACGGACCAAAATAACAGATTTTAGTGTGAGTTTCTCTCATGGGGTGTGAAGACTTGGACTTGGAATTGGATGGAGAATTTGTCTCAAATTTGGAAAGAGAAGATGGAGGAGGATTTGACTTGAACTTGGAAGTTGAGCTACAAAGGGAAAGGGATTCTTTTCCTTGGAAGATTTGGAGAGCAAATTGAAAGCCTATAAATAGAGAAGTTCTCTACTTTTCTATACACTTTTTGACACACACAACACTTGTGTTTTTGCTTGCTTTTCAAAATTCTTCTTTTAATTATTTGTGTGAACTTGAAAAATTCTCCTTTTAATTATTTGTGTGAATTTCAAAAACATGCGTAGCTAATTTTCTTATTGATTGAGGATGAATTCCTAGTTCTTAACATATGATTTAAGTTTTGTTTTCAATTCTATCTTGAAGTTTTTCACATGATTATCGTTTGTTTTTACTAATAGGAATGTTTATACATTCATGGTTGATTGATAGATTGTTTGGGTGGCCAACTAAATTGATTTGTTAATTGATCTAAAGCTAGTGAAAGTTAGGGGATAAGTAATCGTTTCTTGACTCTTTACATAAGTAGCAAACACGAGACCTTGCGGAGGGATTCTGTGGAGCAATTGTGTGTGAAAATAACGTTAGCAAGTAGACCTTGATCTAAGAGTCTAACTACTAATATCAATCTAATAAGTTCATAAATCTTAATGCGTTTATTTAAATTACATCTTGAGTGATCTACTACTAGGTGGTTTGGTAAATAGAATCCGGTAGTCGAGAACTTCCGTATCCGGTGATACAAGGGATTTAGGGGTTTAGCACTGATCTAGTTGCTTTACCTACGGTTGGTGATAATCTGTGACTAATAAAAGTGAAAAAGAACATAACTTGAATCATTGTTTTGCAACGAAGAAGGATTCCTTGATCTTGTCTCTCTTATTGATTTCAACTTTATCTTTGAATTGCTTTGTTTATTTTCTTTTGCTTTATAAACCCCCCTCTTTGTGACAATTAAACAAATAAAAACTCTTGCTCCTCGTGGGAACGAACTTAACTACCACCATATTACTTGTTAATTGAGTGGAAAAATATTCACTAATTTGTTGTGGTTACGACACGCATCATTTTGGCGTAGGCGCAACATGATTGAAGAAAAATGTTGATTCTTGCGTAAGTCCTGTTAAGTTGCATGGTGCAACTAAGCCGTAGAGTGAAGGCAAAAGATTATGGCAATGATCATTGTGATCAGTGGGAAGAATCATTAGGTGCAAACGATTCAAGTGAAATTCAAGCCTAATTCAGGGAATTGACAAGAGGAATTTCAGTTTGCATTCGGGTATTGATATACGATTTAAGTTGGAGTTGGAGCATAGGCACACACGACAACAAAAACACAAGTTAGTCGGATCAATGACAAGGCGCATAAGATAAGTGGTGGGGTATGGAACTAGGCAGAAATTTTTGGCAAGGAGAAAGGCCAAACAAGTTTGCTGATTTTTGGGATAGGCTCGGAAGCATACAAGGAAAAAGAACAATTATAACGAGTATACTTGGTTGCGTTGAACGAGGACGTTGAACAGAATAAGTGGCGGAGGTTTATGAGACGCCCCATTTACTAAACCTGCTTAGCTAATAGGTTTACAATGCCAGATCAACGATTTTAAGAATCATAATTACATAAAATGAACTAAAATCAAACCCTAACTGTTAAACCCAAAACACTCTTATATCAATAGATGAAGAACTCTCAAATGATATAAATATATTTGTGTGTTGTTTTACAATAAATAAAGAAAACATTTATATAAAAGATACATGAACATAACTTAGTTTGGTAACGCTTTAAACTACGAAAACGGATATCTTCACTCCACCCTTTCTTCTGATAACTGAAAACTGAAGTGGGAACGAGTGAGCACATCATCCCAAAAGGGTTCTCAATGGAAACATGTAACTCTCAGGTAATCACTAACATGCTTTACAGTTCTAAAGGAATATAAGTTGAAAGAAACAAGAAGAAACTAATCAATCAGCAATTTATGCATCATGAAGAAAGTGTCACTCTAATCTCGCCAAATTCATTGGAGAAGACGACGCGAAAGCAACCCTAATCAATAATAATAACATCGTCCGCACAGAGTGCCCATACAAACCATGATTCAGAATATTACCATCAAGATCAGAAAGTTAGACAAATAAGTATAATATGCACACGAGTGATTTCCCTCAAATAAAATAGTATATATAATATCATAACGGATGAATTGCCGCCCTACTAAGATAATAATCAAACGGATGAGTTACCGCCCTACTGTATTAATAAGCAATACTATTAAAACAGATGAATTACCGCCCTACTAAATACTATTAAAACGGATGAATTATCCGCCTTACTAAATAATTAGTTATAATAATATTAAAATGGATGAATTACCGCCCTACTAAATAATATTGTCGACGAATGAATTACCGCCTTACTTAACTTAGCTAAGAGCCGTGGGGAAACACAAACACTCCTCGCAGGGAAATCTCACAATGCATATCACACACAAACACATTTGTTGCAAACATCGTACAAATACAACATATACATCATACTTAAAGATACAGGAATAGTACATCAAAGTACACACAACCATGCTCACCGAATGGTAAAGACTCATCATGCTCGCAGATATAAGAAAGCTTAATGATTATAAGAAGGTTACAGAGTTCCCACCTGAATTGATGAAAAGCCACGCCTACCTTACAATCCATAATCCACTGGTTCATCCTTCGAATCGATCGTTGTTAATAAAGAGTAACTGTTAATCACACAAGCACTCTAATAATTATCCAAAAGGCTCATACATGGCTCTTATCATAATTTCATACAATTCTCTAGTTATAGGCTAAGTGAAATAACTAGTGGTTGTAGTTCTATTAATGGTTCCACAACCTCGTATTAAGTGTTCTAGGCATAAATTAATATCTACTTATCCGAATGGGGTCAAATTGGGTGTCATCGGAAAGCCCTCAAAAAACCCTACAACTTTGCATAAGGAACCTAAACCTAGTTCGGACCAGAAGTTATCCAAAAACTAGAATTAAAACGATTTTTGGGGACTACTCAAAAAAGGTGGAGGACTACTAATTGATAGGAACATCCACCCTAAATTTTAAGGGGTGTCCTAAAAGATTAGAGAAGACTAATCTGCCCTCAACCTAATTAAAATTATAACTAATCCTAATAACCCACTAAACTAACCACTACCCACTAATCTAACCCACTAATTAAAACCAAATAAAACTGATTAAAATTCGTCGATTAATCAATCGTTTATAAACAATGCGTAGCAAGCAAACTCTAAGAGTTCCGGGATCAAGTCCGAGACTTGCAAAAATAGCCAATCTTCCAAATCAAATTCAAATTGATAGACTACTTGAAGCAAAGTTGAGATACCAAATCAAGCATCCAACAGGAAAAAAGAAGTCTGATTCAAGTCAAATGCAAATCCGCGGGTAATTTCCTTCATACCCATTCTTTTTAATTCGTTATTCGTTGAAGAAATCGATTAGAAATCATGAAAACTCAATGAAAATGGTAGTTACAGTAGACATTTCGGCTAGGAGATTTTGGTTCAAACCCTAGATTTTCTAACCGAACTTCCAAAAATAAGAACAGTTCGGTTAAGTAGACTAATATCTGGTAACGAACTACATAGTTCGGTGTGCTCGCAAAAATAACTTTCGTAACCGAACTCAGTTTTTCCTTTGAAAGAATGAGTTCGGTTTTGTTGATAAATTTTTTTGCTAACCGAACTTTTAAAATATGTAGTTCGGTTACGTCTCTATTTTTATCAGGTCACCGATCTTGTGAAATATGTAGTTCGGTTACCTCGCAATTTTTATCAGGTAACCGAAGTATAGTCTGTTAACTCCAAATGTTGTGTTTACTTCATTCTTTAGTTCTATTTGATTTGATAACACAATTTTCTATTATGTTTAGCTAATACTTTGGTTTTGTTCATTAGGAACAAAGGAAAAATATTGAATCTACACCTAGATAAGGATTTGAAAACTCCCACCCCTCGTGGAGCAAAACATTTAGATTTCCGAAACCGTGGTGCCAAAAATGCTAAACATGGAGGGGGCTCGTTACCGGAAGTCAACCAAGAGAATGTTCGTAATGTAATCCAAGATGTCAATGAATAGGTGATGGAGAATATAATTGATAATGTTATTGGAGAAGAGAATGATGATGAAGAAGAGCATGGAAATGAAGACCAAGGAAATGAAGAGGTTGAACAACAAAGAGAACACATTGAAATACCAATTGTCCTCATTTTAGCTACCTTGTCCATCTCTTTAGAAGTTAGCTTTGTCGCCATGAAATGTCCTTCAAGATGCTCCAGACGAGGATGATTATGACAACCTTGCATAACCCTGTAGAGAACCGATCCACCCAAATCTTCGTTGTAATTAAATGCAAGCTTGATTTAATCTTCTTTAAGAAAGTTTTGTTCTTCATATTTGTCTTTCCTTTATAAACATAACCCTTCCTCTTGTGGCTTTTATCGGGATCACCGCTTCTCTCACAAACCATTTCAAAGCGAGTTTTGCTTTCTCTCCCATTCAATACTAATACGCACATGTCTTTTTGTGCATGTTGTCTAGCCCAACTCTTTGCATCTTCCGGATTTTTTGAATACCAAGTCATTCATGTAGTGATGGGATGTGTCATCGTACAAAATACCAACTGGGGAAGGTTGGTTTCCATTGGTTCTATTGGATCACATGGAACCTACAAGTAATAGCACAACTTCAATATCAAAAACAAGAAACACTTACAATTTCGACAATGTAAAATTTTTTATCGACCCTGCCGAACACAAAGTTCGGTTATGTAGTTTCCAGAAAAATTTTGGGGCCTTACCGAACTCGATCTTTATATTTTCTATGGTAAAGTTCGGCCATGAAAATGAAAAAATCGACTAAACCGAACTTATAGGTTCGGTTAGCTACTCTCTACAAAATTATTTTGCGATCTTGCCGAACAAAAAGTTCTGTAACAAAAGTATTTAAATCGACTAAACCGAACTACGAACTGTAAACTCTATAAAAATAGTTCGGTTACATTTTCTGGAAAAACATAACCGAACTCTCAAAAACCTCCATTAAAATGTAGTTTGGTTACCTGCGTCTGCTAAATTAGTAACCGAACTACACATTCAGAAAGGTTCGCAGACTAGATAACCGAACTACTTTGACCTAACCGAAATTTGTTCCTGAAATTTTCAATTTGGCCAAATTTTTGCAAAATTCAAGCTACATTAACTAAATATGAGACATACCTGAGTACCCATAGCTTCATCTTCAGGTTGTGGCTGATAAAGTCCATCATTTGGTTCGTTAGCTTGAGTTTGGGGCAAAAAGCTTTCATCATCTAACAAATAACTCATTTCCGGATCATTAGAAGTATTGACAAATACACTAGGAGGTGAAGGGGGTTCTGATTCTGAGGATGACGTATCATCACATGAATCACCCATATCATATTCGCAAAAATGATGCCCAACGTGTGAGATAGTGTCATGATAAAAGTGTGAGGGGATCCCTCCTCGTCTTCATAAAAAAAATATCTATATCATTAACTATCGTAATTAAGTGATTAATCTTAACCTAAATACAATTATCTATTAATTATTTGATCTAACTTAATTAAGTTTCTTTATTATTACTAACCACTCAAAAATACTAAGGGATGACCAACTACTAAACAGAGGTTCCATCTAACTAGAGGTCCGGTCAACCCTGTTATAGGAAAAGTCAACAGTCAAGTCAATCTCACGTTAGACCGGTGGTCAAACATGTCACGATAATTTTCCGATTGCGATATGTTTCTCGTCCGCTGTCCAAATTACGCGTTCTAGTAGTCCATTCCGCATAACTTTTCGAGATCTATCTAACAATACTAGTTTCATATTTATATTATTATTAAATTAATTTCTATTAATATTTGGTCATATTTAATTAATCGAGTCATTAGCGGCTAATTCGTCTTTTGACTGGTCTAATAGCGTTGACGAGCTTGAGGGTCCTTACCGTTTATTACTATCCTAGTCAGTGTAGCACCATGATAGCGCAACACTGCAGTCAGTGGCCTACTAGATGGAGCTGCATTATCCAACGATCAAGCACCATGATGGATGAGACAAGAAAGGCTACTTGACATGTACAACTTTAGTTTAAAAAAGAAACATACAGCTTTATGCGATAGTATTGCATATCTGTAATCCAGAATTATCCCAGCTCAGGAAAGGGTTTAAGGATTCAATGCAAGCCATGGAATGACTTAGGCACTAAACCGAGCATTGACCAATTCTTTGAAAATGCATATGCAACAACATTTTTTCCAAATGCGACATTGTTTATCTATTGCTCAGCAAAAAGAATGCAAGTGAATGTGGTTAACATAAGGAGCTGAGTCAAGCAGACCAAAGCATGAATGGAATGACTTAAATCATATGTTGGCATCAAAATGAGTTAAGTGCATGGCCAGGATAATTGTAGCGCAATGATGGTTGTACATTGGCTCATGCCAAGACCAGTATAACGCTATGATGGCGGGATTTGGCTCAGACTGACGGTGACGAGTTGTATGTGCATCACACGCATGCTAAAGCAAGTAGTTGGATTGGAATAGCTATAAATTGGTTTTATAACCATGTTTGGCAAAGCCTAACCACCAAGAACAGAATTGACATGACAACACAAAAGTTGGCGGTTGAAAAGCATTATAGGCGGTTATGGAAACTACCCCTTGGACAATTGGTAGTCCAAGGCTTGTGCATTTTCTTATGCACGGTTTTTTCAATCTAACTATTATATAGATAGTGTGAGAGGCATTGTAAATCAGTAAAATATGTGAGGCTAGCAAATGTTAGGCCTTGAAAGTGTTAAGTCCTCAATGGTGAGGCAATTGTAGTGAGGGTATGGACGAGTTTTGTTTATCTTCTTTTGATACCGTAAATGGGTTTGTTGCATTATGTCTTTTTGTTAATTATGTCGTTGATTTGTGTGAGTTTATTTAAGTATATGGATGCACGAGAAACCTCTTTATCTTATGGGAGCACTAGGTATCACCCCGACCTACGGCCGGGGCTCAACCTTTTTCGATTTTTGTTTGTTGATTGGTCTGCTAGTCAGTATCCTTCCACGAAATTTTAGTCATCCTGTAATTATCGGAACCGTGTTTAGTTAGTCAGGTCATAGAAGTCGGGGCCTACGGCCCCGGCCATTATGGATCGTCCCATCATTAAGTTAGTCGTGCCACTGTATAATATGTTAATAAGTCGGGTCGTAGTGGCGTGTTTAATTAATCGGACGACAGTAGTATGGGTCCATTAGGAATGTTCAATAATATTATTGTCTATCTTAAATTGATAAGGTAACCTATAAGCGTTAAGCCTATATATATAATTTACGGCTTGAGAGTCGAGTCTATAGAGTAGTCTAGGCATGCATCCCATTGTTTTGTTGGCCGAATCAAATCAGTCGCGGCAATAAATTAGAAATCTAGTGTAAAACGTAGTCCCCAACTTAAATATAACGATAATAAGGTTAAAATATAGGTGGTTGAGCTTATAAGTTACTCGGTGACTCCACATTGAAATTAATTGTGATTAGGATAAAACTATATGGTTGAGTTGAGCTTATAAGTTACTCGGAGCCTATGGAGTTTTGTTGGTCGGATCAAGCAGTTTCACATAATTCAATCGTAAAACATAATTCCAATCTATATCGACCATCTTTAGTGGTATTGGCCCTTCCGTTGATAGCTTACCAAATTGTCTTTGGTGGTATTCGACCAACTTGTCATATTGCATTTCTCAGCATGAATCTTAAGTTACTTTAGATGAAAAATCATGGTGATGATAGTATAGATACATGCATTCCAGTAACTAAATAACTGAAACCAACGACCTGCAAGTCAACTATAAGATGAAACCAAATTATAAATAACCTTGCATTACGTATTGCAGGGATATATAATAGTGCATTGGCGACTTAAATTACTTTGCCATTAGTGCATTGGCGACTTAAATTACTTCGCCATCTGTGGGATTCGAACCCACAACTACATGGCTGATAACCATGTGCTCTGCCAGTTGAGCTAAGACAGCAGTTCAACTTCATACTTAGTGGTACATAGAACTGGGCATTTCATGCCACAACTGTTTAATAATATATTCTGTATCAAATAAGATGAGCTCCTATATGCGGCTTATGCACATGCACAGTAGCCTAAGAGTTAGCAAAGCAAGCATTATGCTGAAACGCACATGATGACATTAGCAGGAAATGTGCGGAAAAGGTGAAGTTCGCCAGGACCTACCTCGGTTAATCTATGGGGGTAATCAATCCGTCACTAAAATTTAAGCTTTATAATCCTACTCAGGAGAAAGTAGATTAGGTCCAGTTGAAAATTCATTATAATTTATAACAATCACCTGAAAAGTTGTAGGCGCATTGCAAACTCAGTTCAATGCTCCGGGAGTAAGGCTTGAGGTGAAAGTACAGGGTATATCAAAATTATACTGCAAAATGGCTGTGAATCGGTCAAAACTTGTACAAACCAACTTATAAAATCCTACCATGAAAATGCTCACCAAACGTACACATACCCGCACACTCCTTTGTACCTCCAGCTACACATGGCTTATGAATAGTTTGAGACCTTATACCGCAAAGTGTCAATTAGTAGAGTTTATGCTTTCTTTGCTATTTTTCGGGAATTATGTATCTTATGTTTGCTTTTGAGTTAATAGGTGCAATGGAGTCGCACGGAGGAAAAGAAGAAGAAATTATCCAAATTGAGCTAAAGGGCGAAATTGTCATCTCACAGGCGAGCTATATGTGTAGCAGGTCGAAACGCCGCAAGGGAGCGGAAGAGAATTAGGCTGTCGGTTACCTGGAACCGACAGGCCAAAGCAATTGGAGGTGGCCTTTATCAGAAGCATGGGTGCTTATAGTTATTTGAGTACCCCTTATCCACTTCGCCTGGGTGGCTATATCCAGCCTCATTTCCTACACGACCTAGAAATCAGAGAAGAGAGTTTTCTCTCTCGATTTTATTTTTTTTCACCTGAACTAAATTCGAGAGAAATCTGAGATTGAGAAGCAAATAATCAGCTGCTGCTGCTTCCGATCGTTCAAAGTGGAGAGATCGAGAGGGTGATGTGCTAACTTGGGAGCTGATGATTCCATGGCAGAGATCGAGATGCAGAGAAGATGGGGGTTTGGTAGATGAAACTGATGATTAATGAAGCAGAGAGGAAGAGGATGATGAGATCGAGATGGAGAGTGCTTCTCTGTTAACGGATTCGAGAAGATGGGTTCGATTTGTGGTCGATGAATCCATGATTGAGGGTTCAGAGATGGAGCTTGAATGGTAATGTGTTGGAGCAACATCTCAGTGCTGGATCAATTAGGGAAGAATAAATTGAGATGATGCTGTTGGTGTTACAGGAAACTGAGTTTGGGGTGATTGAGATGGAACTGTGTAGGGCTGGTTCAGGGGGACAATAGAGTTGAGACTTGAGGCTTGAATGAGACTGGCAATGGATGTTGTTGGTGGTGCCCTGATGCTGTTGCAGTGGCAAATGAGATTCAATATGCAAGCTTTAGTGATGTGTAGGAGAATAGCACGTTGTCGCCTTGAATCTGGTAAATCTGAAGTGGTGGTAATGGTCTCAGACTGTGAGGGTTTGAATTGCAGTAAGTGCCTGAGTTTGGTGGTAGTCTGGGATGGTGTTGGCTTGTGGTAAGGCCTGAGCTCTGAGATTTGGTGGTGGTAAGAAGCTGCTGAGATTAAGTCAAGTATGAGGTGTGGAATGGCTCAGGTGCTTGAGCTGATGTTGGGATTGTGCTGCAGTGAAGAGATGGAGGCCTGAGATAGGTGCAGCTGAGGTGGACTGAAAATGGGAACTGAAAGTTGAAGCTGTGTGTTGCCTATGACAGGTAAATTGGTGGTGGTTCACAGTTTAAGAGCTGGGACTGGTGCTGTTATGATTCAAACAGCAGGGAATGATATAGAGTTGCAGTGGCTCAGAAGTGGTAAGGCTAGTGGTTATGAGCTGAATTAGTTGATGGGTCAGGGCTGGTATTTTGCAGCTGGAGGATGTTTGCCAAGGGCTGTAGTTGCAGGTCTCAGGTGTAAGACTTCTTGCTGCTGTGGAGCTGTTATGGAGTAGGAGGTGATTGAAGTTGCTACAGCTGAAGTGCTGGCTGTGAAGTGCACTGGATGGGAGCTGTTAATGTTTGCTGCAGCTGAGATGTTTATGAGTTGTGCCAGGGTTGTATGGTGGTGTTTAAGCTTTGTACATTGCAGGTGGAGCTGTTATTATGCAACTGAGATGGAATGGCAACTCAGGATGAGGGCCATGATGGCTGGCTATGCACAAGGATTGTGCAACACAGCACAAGCCTGTGCAATGGCCTGGCAAGATGGCAGTAGCCTTGATGCTACAGGTTATGATGGTTTTAGTACAGGCAAGGAAGGCAGAGCTGGTGATGGTAGATGGCTGCTGCTATGAAGTGCAGCTAGAGTGTTGCTATGAGCTGCAATGTTAGTGCTGGTGGAAGTGATCAATCTTGAAGGAGGATGGCTATATTGTGATCTATGGCAGGTGACAGTGAGGTAGTATGCTGCAAAGAATGAAGTGTTGGTGGTCTGTGGTGGTGATAATGAACTGTTGTTGGTATGAGGAAGTGATTCTGGTGCAGAGGAGTTGGAGGAATCTGTATGAAAGCACAGCCATCTTGGCTGGAAGAAGCTTTGGTGCACAATCATGGTTTCCATTCAGCAACATCTGGCCTGTGCAATGGCTTAGCCTGGCCAAGGCAGTATTCAGACCACTCAGCCAAGATCAGTCAGGCCACTAACTCACTCTGACTCGGTTTGACTCAGTCCAACCGAGCTGACCCGACGGTCCAACCGAGTTAACCCGACCCGCTGACCGATTTGACCCGTTGACCCGGTGACCGAGCGGACTTTGCCGGTCACCGGAGCCGATTTCCGGCGACTTTCCGGCCGATTTCCGGCCACAATACCAGGATTCCGGCGACCGTTTTCGGGGCGTATTTTCTACACGGGTTTCTCGTCCTTGTGGGCTTGGTGGACTCTCAACTAATGGACTTTGAAGACTAAACCTAATTTTGGAAGGAGAGAAAGGTTATAAAAGGGAGGTTTTCTACAACACATATCACATCTTATCTTTTACTTGGAATTCTTTTGGGAGAGCCGTTTTGTTTTACACTTCTAGGGTTTGGTTTTGTTCTTCTTCTTCCTTGTTTTATTATTGAATATTGATGATGATGAACTCCATAGCTATGAGTAGCTAAACTTATTATTGGTTATGGGATAAAAGTTGATTTCTCAACATGCTTTTGATTCAATGAATTAGTTTTGTCTCAGTAATTATTGTTTGTGATTCACAATTAATAGTGTTATAAGATTTGAAAACTTGTTAGGTTGAGTCCGGAATCAATCCGATTTGTGTTCATCTCTAGAGCTATATTAGGGTTTTCAATACGAAAAAGTTGTTTATCCTGATTCTAAGTAGCATAATTGTGGTTAGTGCTTGTAGTGATACATCCTACTAGTCACAAGTGAATCATAACTTTTGTTAAAGCGTCTAGTGCTTTTACACATTCGTTTGCATTGATGAGTCTTATTCCATAAAACTTAATGCTCTTAGGGAGTTAAACTTAATTGTGCTTTTACACTTTAGGTTGCTTTCGACGAAGAATTCACATATGCATCTTTTAATGTGGTTGTGATGAAAACGAGGAATTAACGGGTTATACTTGCGATCAAGATATCCTAGGACTTTTAATAAATACGAGATTAAATTATCAATTCTAATCATTGATGAAAATACATGTTTGTGAATGATACTATCCCGTGACCAATATCTTCTCCTTATTGATTTCTCAAATTATTTACTTTGCTTTCAACTACTTTTATTTCTTAAACAACAAACATACCTTGGGTTATTTTAGAATCCATTGAAATTTACATAACAACAAACGCCTCTCTGTGGATACGAACTCTTCCTTACCTTGTGCTTCATTTAAATTTAGTGCGTAAGAAAGTGAAATTATTTTTGACTCGATTGACACACGATCAAATTTTGGCGCCCGTTGCAGGAGGCATACGGCTTGTTATTAAGTTTTAGTTTCTTTTTTACAATTTCTGCTTTTATCTTTGCTTTTCGATTCTTGTCTTGTTTCTCACTTGTTTGCGAGAATTGTTTGCAGGTGCATAATCTCTGGCTACTAAGGATTGGAATTATCCAAGGTGCGGGATAGCTACTAGACGCGGCACAATACTCCAACAAAGTAAAGGCACAACGGACGAGCACGAGGAGGAAGTAGGAGAAGAGATTTTCCGACAACGAGAAGAAGAAGAAATGGGTGATGCAAATCGTTCACTCAAGGACTTAGCTTCTCATAGGCTTGATACACAACAGGGGTGTATTCAAACGAACTCTACTTTTGAGATAAAGCGGGGTTGCTTGGAGAATTACCTAAATTCCATGGCATGGTGAATGAAGATCCTAACAAACATCTTTTGGACTTCCACACCATTGTCACGGCTATGCTTCCAAAGAAATGTTGAGGCGGATGGTGCAATGTTGAAGGTTTTCCGTTTCTCTTTAATGGATAGTCTAAGGATTGGTTGTACTATTTACCTCCCGGAAGTGTCACAACATGGAATGGGTTGAAGAAACTCTTTTTGGAGAGATATTTTCCTGCATCCAAGGCTACTCAAATTCGCAAAGAAATTTGTGGGATGAAGCAAAACGTGGGAGAATCCTTATATGAATGTTGGGAAAGGTACAAGAGATTGGTTGCAAAAAGCTGCCCTCACCACCAATTTAGTGACGCTATGATCATCCAATACTTCTATGAAGGACTCAATCAAGTGATAGGAATCTTATTGACACTGCGGGTGGTGGTGCACTAGTTAGCAAGACGGTGGCACAAGCTAGGGAGTTGATTGAAAACATGGCAGCGAACTCACAACAATTTCTAAGTCGTGGTTCGGATGTGATTCTAAGAAGGGTGAATGAAGTGAGCGAGGTGGAGGAACTTCGTCAACAAATGGGTAACATGAACAGCAATGTTGCAACAAGTTGCATCCGCGGTTATACCAACTTCTTCTCAATCTTATGAAGACGAGCAAGCTAATGCGATCTTTCCGAATCAGCCAAGGCGGTATGATCCCTACTCCAACACTTACAATCCGGGATGGAGAGATCACCCCAATTTTAGCTATGCCAACAAGCAAGGAGCCATTCAACAACCTACTTTCAACTCTTCCGAGTGGATTTCAACCACAACAACAACAATTTGCCCTTATTTGACAACCTCAAGCACAACAATCACAAAATCAAGGTGCGATATTGATGCAAAGCTTCAAACTTTTATGCAAGGTATTTCTACCATGTTCAAAGAGAGTCAACAAGAGACTAAGAGTGCTATTAAGGAGTTGCAAACACAAATGGGCTCCATGGCGGTTGATATCAACAATTTGAAGGCACAAAATAGTGGGAGACTTCCTTCTCAACCTATTAATCCAAAAGAGGGTGTCAATGCTATTACGTTGAGAAGTGGTACACAAATTGTGCAACCCGAAGTTCTTGATTGGGCAAGGTGGAGACACCAAAGGAACCTGTTTTGGAGGAGAAAGTCGAGGATTCTCCCCAAACTTCCAGGTACCTATTCCTAACTCTAAAACTCCGGTTTCTACTTATGTTCCTCCTCTACCTTTTCCTCGCAGTTTACGCAAGTTCTAAGAAGGCGGAACTAGAAAAGGAGATTTTAGACGTTCTTAAAAAGATCCACGTGAACATACCACTCATTGATGCTATCAAGCAAGTTCCAAAGTATGCAAAGGTGTTAAAGGACTTGTGTACCAACAAACAAAGGCTCAAAAGGTAATGAAGTGCTTAGTGTGGGGGAGAATGCCTCGGCAATCTTACAACATAAACTCCCACTTAAGTGCAAGGATCCGGGTAGTTTTGACATTCCCGTCAAAATTGGTAACACAACTTTTAACAAAGCTATGTTGGACTTAGGTGCTTAGTTAATGTTATGCCTGCGTCAATGTATAATTCACTTGATCTTGGTCCTCTTAAAAAGGCGAAATTGTATTGCAATTAGCCGATCGCTCTAATGTCTACCCAATGGGTATTGTTGAGGATGTTCTTGTGCGGGTTAATCAACTAGTATTTCTGCCGAGGACTTTTGTGTGTTAGAGATGGATGAAGGTGCACCGGACTCGTCTCTTCCATTGCTTCTTGGGCGTCCTTTCATGAAAACGGCGAAAACCATAATTGATGTGGATAAAGGAACGCTAACCATGGAGTTTGATGGAGAAATAATCGTTTCAACATTTTCGAGACGATGAGATATCCTAGCGATGTCCACTCTTGTTTCTCCATTGATGTGATGGATACATTGGCACAACAAATGTTTGAATTAAACGGTGATGATGCTTTGGAAACCGTGTTAACTACATCCATGGATAATGGTGTAGAGTGTGGTAATGAAGTCAAGGAAGCTCTTGGTGATCTTAATTCACTCCAAGAATGCCCAGAAAACTCATAATATCTCTTTTATTTCTTTACCATGCAATGATGAAAAGCTTGTACCTTCAATTGTTAAATCTCCGATTTTAGAATTGAAACCTCTTCCCGACCACCTAAAGTACTTGTACTTGGGTGATAATGAAGAGTTACCCGTGATTGTTTCTAATAAGCTTAATGATTTACAGGAGCAAAAACTTCTAAGGGTGCTAAGGAAGTACAAAACGGCCATAGGATGGACAATTGCCGATATCAAGGGTATTAGCCCTGCCGTTTGTATGCACAAAATTCGTTTGGAGGATGATGCAAAGCCTAAAAGGGACGCGCAACGTCGTTTGAATCCTCCATGATGGAAGTTGTGAAAAAGGAGATACTCAAGCTTTTGGAAGTGGGTGTTATCTACCCCATATCCGATAGCAAGTGGGTAAGCCCGGTACAAGTGGTACCAAAGAAATCGGGAGTAACGGTGGTGGAGAATGATAAGAATGAACTTGTCCCAACTCGTGTGCAAACCGGTTGGAGGGTTTGTATTGATTATAGAAAATTGAATGCCACCACTAGAAAAGATCACTTTCCTTTACCTTTTATTGATCAAATGCTTGAACGTTTAGCGGGACACTCTTACTATTGCTTTCTTGATGGCTATTCAGGTTATAATCAGATTGTGATAGCAGGAGGACCAAGAAAAACCACTTTCACTTGTCCTTTCGGTACTTTTGCTTATAGAAGGATGCCTTTTGGCTTATGCAATGCTCAGGCTACTTTTCAAAGGTGTATGGTAAGTATCTTTTCGGAATATGTTGAAAAACATAATCAAAGTGTTCATGGATGACTTTAGTGTCTTTGGTGATTCTTTTGACCTTTGCTTGAACAACTTGTCTCTAATCCTTGAACGATGTGTTGAAACAAATCTTGTGCTTAATTGGGAGAAGTGCCATTTCATGGTAACTCATGGCATAGTTTTAGGCCATATTATATCTTCTAAAGGTTTGGAAGTCGATAAATCTAAGATAGACCTTATTCGTGCTCTAACCCCTCCCACTACGGTGAGGGAGATACGCTCTTTTCTTGGTCATGCAGGTTTCTATCGTAGGTTCATCAAGGACTTTTCCAAAATAGCGTCACCACTTTGTAACTTATTGCAAAAAGATGTGGTTTTTGACTTTGATGAGAAATGTATGGCGGCATTCAATCGTTTGAAAGAACTTTTGATTTCAGCCCTATCATTAAACAACCGGATTGGAGTAAGCCGTTTGAACTCATGTGTGATGCTAGTGATTATGCGGTTGGTGCGGTGCTTGGGCAACGTGTGGGGAGGCTTCCTCATGCTATCTATTATGCTTCTAGAACGTTAAATGAGGCTCAACAAAACTACACAACCACTGAAAAGGAGTTATTAGCCATTGTTTTTGCTTTAGAAAAGTTTCGCTCTTATCTAATTGGTACAAAAGTTGTTGTCTTTTACGATCATGCGAGCGCTTAAGTACTTGCTTACAAAGAAAGAGGCGAAACCAAGGCTCATACGGTGGATTTTACTCTTGCAAGAGTTTGATATTGAAATCAAAGACAAGAAAGGGATTGAGAACACCGTTGCGGATCATTTGAGCCGACTTGCTGTGGACAAGGAGACTATCCCGTTGCGTGAAAGTTTCCCGGATGAGCAACTTTTCTCAATTGCCCTTGGAGAACCATGGTATGCCGATATTGTCAATTACTTAGTTTCTAAACAAATCCCACAGAACTTGTCTCTTGTTGAGAGGGACAAACTTAAGAGGTTAGGGAACCAATACATATGGGATGATCCATACTTATGGAAACATGGTAGTGACCAAGTAATACGAAGGTGCGTGCTAGAATCTGAATTTAACTCTATCTTGTCTTTTTGTCACTCTTATGCTTGCGGAGGACATTTTGGGAGTAAGAGAACCGCGCACAAGGTACTTGAAAGTGGTTTTTATTGGCCAACTTTGTTTAAGGATGCACATATATTTTGTACAACTTGTGATAGGTGTCAAAGAACCGGCAATCTAGGTGTCCGAAATCAAATGCCACAAACTTTTATTCAATTTATTGAAGTTTTTGATGTATGGGGTATTGATTTTATGGGGCCTTTTGTCAACTCCCATGGGAATTTTATATCTTACTTGCGGTTGATTATGTCTCGAAATGGGTGGAAGCTAAAGCCACCCAACTAATGATTCTAAAGTTGTTTGATTTCGTGCAAGCTAATATTTTTGCAAGGTTTGGAATTCCAAGGGCGATAATTAGCGATGGGGGTTCTCACTTCAAAAACGAGGTTCTTGCAAAGCTTGTTAAGGAAGTACAATGTGTCGCATAAGATTGCAACACCTTATCATCCCCAAACCAATGGACAAGCCGAGGTGTCTAATCGGGAGGTGAAATCAATTCTAGAAAAGACGGTGAACCCAACAAGGAAGGATTGGAGCATGAGACTTAATGATGCTTTGTGGGCGTATAGAACCGCATATAAAACACCTATTGGAATGTCTCCTTTTAGGCTTGTGTATGGTAAACCTTGTCACTTACCGTGGAAATTGAGCATAAGGCGTTTTGGGCTATTAAACAATGCAACATGGAGATGGATGGGGCTGGAAAGCAAAGGAAGTTACAACTCCAAGAGCTAGAGGAGCTTCGCAATGATGCATTTGAAAGTTCACGGATTTACAAAGAAAAATACGAAAGCATTCCATGATAACATGATTTCTAGGAAACAATTTTGCATAGGGCGAGAAAGTGCTTTTGTTTAATTCTCGCTTGCATTTATTTCCCGGGTAAACTAAGGTCACGATGGATCGGACCTTTTATTGTTACTAATGTGTTTTCTCATGGTGCAGTGGAAATTCGTAGCATAGCTACGGGGAAGGAACTTAAAGTGAATGGGCACCGGTTGAAACCATATTATGAGAACTTCACTTCCGAAGTGGTGGAAGGAGTTAACTTTGTGGATGTGCTCCCTCTGGAGGAGTCATAGAATGCAAGGAGATAGTCGGGCTGACGACTTTAAACCAAGCGCTAATTGGGAGGCAACCCAACGGATGAGTATTTCTTGTCTTGTATTTATTTCTTTTCTTGTTTTTAGTTTTTCTTGTTTTGTTTTTACTTTGTTTTTGCTGATTTCTTGCTAGGATTTCCCACCTTGACTTACTTTGGACGATTCAATTTACATTGAGGACAATGTAAAGTTTAAGTGTGGGGGAGTGGTTTATGTTGTAAGTTTTTGCAATTTTTCAACTTTTTTGAACTAGTGAATAAGAAAACTCCAACTTGTAGTTCTTTAGAATCACATAGTATACATGTCGCTAAGATTACATCGAGAATCTCACAATAGTGACTGAACTTAGAGATGACAGAGAACATGTATACTATGTGATTCTAAAGAACTACAAGTTGGAGTTTTCTTAATTGTATGAGAGTTAAAGTTGGATTTAACCATGCCAGTGGCAAATAAGGTGCAGACTGAATTCGGTATTAGAATAGTGATCCCCTATAGTGGAGACTACCCATGTTACATAATGTGAGGCACCAACCTTCAATTCTTTGTACTGTCTAAATTTGTGCTTTTGAGTGTGTGTCACCGTACGTAAATTATAGGTGAATGGTGAGCTGTCCAATTTCCCACCATAGAAGCACTATTTTGATCTCTTGAGTGCTATTTTTATCAACCATGTTGGTGACATCGAATTGCTAACTTACATTCCACTTGTGATCTTGTTCGCAGTTAGCACCATCCACCTTATCTCTCTCTACACCAACAGGTCCATAGAAACACCATCATCATCAACAAGAGGAGCATCACAAATTCGAAGGAAAGTTGAATACGTTCGAGGTTTACAAACAATGGTATAAAATGGGCGATTTGATTTGAGTAAAGCAACAAAACGGGGCATAATTTTTATAAGTTGGAGACTAATATACAAGAGCGGAAATTATTAAGGATGAGAATTCGAGAAGTTATGATATCAAGACATCTAAGTTGTGAAGATTCAAGCGGTAAAGTACTTACACCATGGCATTGTACTTACATTTTTATTTATTTTTATTTGTATTTTACTTTCTCTTGTCTCAAAAAAAAAAAAAAACAAAAAAAAAACAAAAAAAAAACGAAAATTAAAAAAAAAAAGAAAAAAGAGACAAGAGAAAAATTTTTTTATTTTGTTTTATTTTTATTTGTTATTAAAAAAAAAAAAAAAAAAAAAAAAAAAAAAAAAACGAAAAAAAAAAAAAAAAAGAAAAAAAAAAAAAAAAAAAAAAAAAAAAAAAAAAAAAAAAAAATTGGGTTTGTATAGTTTGTTTTAGTTTTGTATTCTTTCAATAAAAACTATGGAGAGAAGGAATATCTATAATGAAGTATCAAGCGACAAGGAATTAGAGGAAATAATCAAATTGTCGAGATTCTATGAAGTTCGAGAGTTATCATCAAGAGTTGAAGACCGAAGACGAAGATGAAGACAGATAGAAGACCGAAGACGTTTCTATGGATCTTGTGAGAGTGGTGCTAGGCGCACGTTGAACGGATAACGAGGTAAGTAAGCATATTCCCACCTTCGTTAAATGGTTGATTTCCTTTCGAAGAGATCGTCGGAAAAATGGGTTTTCAAAAATATATAAAAGATGTGGGTTTTGAAACATTCGGAGGGTTAAGCCTTCCTACCATTCAACGTGTCTCGGGATTCTCTCTTCATTCCAACCCGGACACATGTGTGACCCATAAAGAGCTGTTTATTATTGAGAGCAATTTCATAAAACCCTTTCTTGTGAGCGAGTCGAGACTTTTGATCACTCCGAACCCGAATTTTAGTCGAGAAGGGATGGTTATCTCTCTCTCAACTTTTAAGAATGAGATTATGTTCATTTATGTGTCTAACTTCTTATGACTAGTGTGCGAGAATCTCTATGTCTTCTTAGCGCGTTGGATACTATCATTACGGAGAACTAGTAAGTTGGATACTTAGGTTTTGTGGGTATATCTCTAGTAAACCCTCACGAGACTATAACTCGTCCACTAGGGACACCCTAGGGTTTAAAGGCTTATTATTTATGCTAAAAGTGACCGTAGCCTCGACGACACGGGTTGTTGTATTTTATTGTTTTGTTTGATTTGCTCGAGGACTAGCAAAGTCTAAGTGTGGGGGAATCGATAGGTGTAGAAATACACCGTATTTACTATATAGAGTTTATGCTTTCTTTGCTATTTTTCGTGTGAATTATGTATCTTATGTTTGCTTTTGAGTTAATAGGTGCAATGGAGTCGTCGGAGGAAAAGAAGAAGAAATTATCCAAATTGAGCTAAAGGGCGAAATTGTCATCTCACGGGCGAGCTATATGTGTAGCAGGTCAAACGCCGCAAGGAGCGGAAGAGAATTAGGCTGTCGGTTACCTGGAACCGACAGGCCAAAGCAATGGAGGTGGCCTTTATCAGAAGCATGGGTGCTTATAGTTATTTGAGTACCCCTTATCCACTTCGCCTGGGTGGCTATATCCAGCCTCATTTCCTACACGACCTAGAAATCAGAGAAGAGAGTTTCTCTCTCGATTTTATTTTTTCACCTGAACTAAATTCGAGAGAAATCTGAGATTGAGAAGCAAATAATCAGCTGCTGCTGCTTCCGATCGTTCAAAGTGGAGAGATCGAGAGGTGATGTGCTAACTTGGGAGCTGATGATTCCATGGCAGAGATCGAGATGCAGAGAAGATGGGGTTTGGTAGATGAAACTGATGATTAATGAAGCAGAGAGGAAGAGGATGATGAGATCGAGATGGAGAGTGCTTCTCTGTTAACGGATTCGAGAAGATGGGTTCGATTTGTGGTCGATGAATCCATGATTGAGGGTTCAGAGATGGAGCTTGAATGGTAATGTGTTGGAGCAACATCTCAGTGCTGGATCAATTAGGGAAGAATAAATTGAGATGATGCTGTTGGTGTTACAGGAAACTGAGTTTGGGGTGATTGAGATGGAACTGTGTAGGGCTGGTTCAGGTGGACAATAGAGTTGAGACTTGAGGCTTGAATGAGACTGGCAATGGATGTTGTTGGTGGTGCCCTGATGCTGTTGCAGTGGCAAATGAGATTCAATATGCAAGCTTTAGTGATGTGTAGGAGAATAGCACGTTGTTGCTTTGAATCTGGTAAATCTGAAGTGGTGGTAATGGTCTCAGACTGTGAGGGTTTGAATTGCAGTAGGTGCCTGAGTTTGGTGGTAGTCTGGGATGGTGTTGGCTTGTGGTAAGGCCTGAGCTCTGAGATTTGGTGGTGGTAAGAAGCTGCTGAGATTAAGTCAAGTATGAGGTGTGGAATGGCTCAGGTGCTTGAGCTGATGTTGGGATTGTGCTGCAGTGAAGAGATGGAGGCCAGAGATAGATTGCAGCTGAGGTGGACTGAAATGGGAACTGAAAGTTGAAGCTGTGTGTTGCCTATGACAGGTAAATTGGTGGTGGTTCACAGTTTAAGAGCTGGGACTGGTGCTGTTATGATTCAAACAGCAGGGAATGATATAGAGTTGCAGTGGCTCAGAAGTGGTAAGGCTAGCGGTTATGAGCTGAATTAGTTGATGGGTCAGGGCTGGTATTTTGCAGCTGGAGGATGTTTGCCAAGGGCTGTAGTTGCAGGTCTCAGGTGTAAGACTTCTTGCTGCTGTGGAGCTGTTATGGAGTAGGAGGTGATTGAAGTTGCTACAGCTGAAGTGCTGGCTGTGAAGTGCACTGGATGGGAGCTGTTAATGTTTGCTGCAGCTGAGATGTTTATGAGTTGTGCCAGGGTTGTATGGTGGTGTTTAAGCTTTGTATATTGCAGGTGGAGCTGTTATTATGCAACTGAGATGGAATGGCAACTCAGGATGAGGGCCATGATGGCTGGCTATGCACCAGGATTGTGCAACACAGCACAAGCCTGTGCAATGGCCTGGTAAGATGGCAGTAGCCCTGATGCTACAGGTTATGATGGTTTTAGTACAGGCAAGGAAGGCAGAGCTGGTGATGGTAGATGGCTGCTGCTATGAAGTGTAGCTAGAGTGTTGCTATGAGCTGCAATGTTAGTGCTGGTGGAAGTGATCAATCTTGAAGGAGGATGGCTATATTGTGATCTATGGCAGGTGACAGTGAGGTAGTATGCTGCAAAGAATGAAGTGTTGGTGGTCTGTGGTGGTGATAATGAACTGTTGTTGGTATGAGGAAGTGATTCTGGTGCAGAGAGTTGGAGGAATCTGTATGAAAGCTTCCAGCCATCTTGGCTGGAAGAAGCTGGTGCACAATCATGGTTTCCATTCAGCAACATCTGGCCTGTGCAATGGTTAGCCTGGCCAAGGCAGTATTCAGACCACTCAGCCAAGATCAGTCAGGCCACTAACTCACTCTAACTCGGTCTGACTCAGTCCAACCGAGCTGACCCGACGGTCCAACCGAGTTAACCCGACCCGCTGACCGATTTGACTCGTTGACCCGGTGACCGGGCGGACTTTGCCGGTCACCGGAGCCGATTTCCGGCGACTTTCCGGCCGATTTCCGGCCTGACAATACCAGGATTCCGGCGACCGTTTTCGGGGCGTATTTTCCCACACGGGTTTCTCGTCCTTGTGGGCTTGGTGGACTCTCAACTAATGGACTTTGAAGACTAAACCTAATTTTGGAAGGAGAGTAAGGTTATAAAAGGGAGGTTTTCTACAACACATATCACATCTTATCTTTTACTTGGAATTCTTTTGGGAGAGCCGTTTTGTTTTACACTTCTAGGGTTTGGTTTTGTTCTTCTTCTTCCTTGTTTTATTATTGAATATTGATGATGATGAACTCCATAGCTATGAGTAGCTAAACTTATTATTGGTTATGGGATAAAAGTTGATTTCTCAACATGCTTTTGATTCAATGAATTAGTTTTGTCTCGGTAATTATTGTTTTGTGATTCACAATTAATAGTGTTATAAGATTTACTTTGAAAACTTGTTAGGTTGAGTCAGGAATCAATCCGATTTGTGTTCATCTCTAGAGCTATATTAGGGTTTTCAATACGAAAAAGTTGTTTATCCACAGATTCTAAGTAGCATAATTGTGGTTAGTGCTTGTAGTGATACATCCTACTAGTCCTGAAGTGAATCATAACTTTTGTTAAAACGTCTAGTGCTTTTACACATTCGTTTGCATTGATGAGTCTTATTCATAAAACTTAATGCTCTTAGGGAGTTAAACTTAATTGTGCTTTTACACTAGGTTGCTTTCGGCAGAAGAATTCACATATGCATCTTTTAATGTGGTTGTGATGAAAACAGGGAATTAACGGGTTATACTTGCGATCAAGGTATCCTAGGACTTTTAATAAATACGAGATTAAATTACCAATTCTAATCATTGATGAAAATATATGTTTGTGAATGATACTATCCCGTGACCAATATCTTCTCCTTATTGATTTCTCAAAACTATTTACTTTGCTTTCAACTACTTTTATTTCTTAAACAACAAACATACCTTGGGTTATTTTAGAAAAAATTTACATAACAACAAACGCCTCTCTGTGGATCCCAACTCTTCCTTACCTTGTGCTTCATTTAAATTTAGTGCGTAAGAAAGTGAAATTATATTTGACGGATTGACACACGATCAA
>JAJJWW010006105.1:0-36949 GCA_023531295.1 Papaver armeniacum | reverse complement strand
GGTTAATCTGGGGTTGGAAACCGGTACTGTATTCATCATAGATTGAATGCCGGAACACAAAACCGGCACTGTGTTCATACAAATTTTACTGTCGGTACTCTCTGAAACTCAACTGTTTGAGTTAGGGTTCGCGATTCTAACCTAAACCCATTGTTATAGATCGATTTAAACACCTACAAAGTAGTTTAAAATCACTTACCTTCTCACAGAAGCCATATTTCTGAGTAGTTGATTGTCAGAGAACGTTGCTTCGTCGTCCTCTTGCTCTTGAGCAATCTTAGAATTCTTTCTGCCTGTTTTTGTTGAGCAATCGATGATGTTGAGTTCGATTGGGCATTTGGTTTCTTTCGTGGAGGCATTGTTTATGATTCGAATAGGTTAATCGACGAAGAAATTTTTGAATCGACGAAGAACGGATGAAGAACGATGAAAAAAAATAAATTCAGAACCTAATCCTAGGACAGTGCCGGAACAGATTGTGAAGAATGAGGGATATGTTTTGGTTTTTTAATTTTAATGTTTTAGTGGAAATGGTATTATGGTCTTTTCATAATGTTTTTAATTAACCAAAGGGTATTTTAGTATTTTCATACCCAAAAATCACCCCTTAACACACACCATGGGTTGGGAGAAGTAATCAATATCCCCCAATTCCTTTTTATATCCCCCAATTTCGTTCTTAATTAACCCATTACGGTTTCAATAACAAACCTGAAGCAAAAAGGCTACAACTAAGATCATTAAAAAAGTTTAGTTGTTTCAAAACAGTGTACTAAAAAGTACACCGCTGCGTAACCGGTGTAGTAAAAAGTACACCTCATACAACCGGGACAATAAAAGCAACGCACGTAAGAATTCTACCAGATTATCTTCACAAATTTCTTCTTCATCGAATAAATTGTCTCTCTCTTTATGAATCTCATCTAAAATCGTACCTCTCAGATCTAATCTAAAAAAATAATACTAACAATAAAAAAGATTTATAATTTCAAATCGAAATGTTAATCAAAAGAAATCTTTAGTTTAGTCATATAAAAACCTAAAAAATTAAACGAAATTCTATTTTGAAAACGGTAAACCTAATAACTCAAAAATCGAATGTTCAAGATATAGATAAGTGATAAGAGAAGATGAAACTTATCTTCATAATCATTTTGGGTGACGAAAATCTTTACATTCGATTGTTCATGATTATGCTCATCAATTTTTCATCACTGGTTTCAAGTAGATCTCTAATAACAAGCGTTGTTGATGATAATTTTTAGGTTTTTCGGGCTTATTTCAAATCAAATCGAGATGAATCGAATGTTTCTGAATCTCCAGCTTGAAATCGACTCTCTGCGTCTCCCTTTCATTTCTCTAATCTGATTTTCTCTTCCAAAACTACTGTAACATATTATTATGATTCAAGGACATTTCGGTACCAAAAATAATCGGATCGGTGTAGTAAAGGACCGACTCGTCCATATTTGGACTGAACTGTTTGAGGCGGGGAATTTTTGGACTAGAGAGTACTAGGCCGGAGATGCGTGGACTAAAGCGTCCCAAGCCCAGTAACTTTAGGACTAAACGTCAATTTCTACTAGACAGAATGAACTTGTCAACCAATCTGGCAAAAATATTTTAATCAATTAATAACAAAGACTGGAATTATCAATTCTGCCCAAACGAAACTTGTAGGAATGGAATATCGCACAAGTAATGAGTATGCGAAGTGAAGACTATCTTATGTAAACGAGGACTATCGCACATAGTATAATCAAGATGACGCACTTTGGATGATGTCAGCAGAAGTCACGAGTATAGCGTGATGGTCTATGTGTGAAGTATAAATCGCGTGCGAGAATGAGTAAATGTATATGAGCGAATGTAACGCACGATGATTCCGAAAATAGTTGATCTCTTAGCTGTCATCCACTATGTAGAACCCTATATAAGGGGAAAGAGTTATCACGCCTAGGGGGGTCTTGAGTGTGTGTTAGACAAGAAACTTAGAGAGAGAAAGTTTTATTTGGAGAGCAAGTTCATTGTAATATCTTGTAACCAACTTGAATCTTAATAATAAATAAAGAATTCTATTATGATCACTTAGAGTCTTGTTTAGATAAATTGGGATGTGGTTGTAGGATTTCCTGCAACTACATTTTTGGCACAGGAAACATCTTTAGGTGATAAATCCTGTTAGAAGTTAAAGATGGTGAGACTTGGATCTACTGTTGAACAAGGAACAACAACTAGAAGGAGTAATAGAATTGCTGAAAAAAGAAGCGGTACAAATCCGGAGCAACAAGAAGAAAGAATAAGAGAAAATCAACCACTTGGACCTCAGCGTGAGCAAGAACAGAACAGTGATATTGATTATGATAGAGTGAGTATTCATACTACACAAACAAATTCTACTGAAGAAGAGCAACAAAAGACTGAGAATGCAAGATTAATTGAAGAAAACGAAGAGAATATGACAATTGAATAACTCAGGCAAAGATTACTAGCAGAACGAAGAAGAGAGGAAGAAGAACGTGCAAATTTAGTACGTCAGAATGATGATTTAAGAGAAGAGAATCTTAGATTGCAAGAACATAGGTCAAGAAGTGCTACGATCAAGATCAAGATCAAGCAGAGTTCATTAAAAAAAGTCAATCTAATCGAGAAAATGCTAGGCGAAGACAACGCATGGAAATCATCGAAGAAAACCGGCAAGTAGATGACAATTTACAAGACCAACAAGAGAGACGATATGTAGATTAAGATCTGGGAACTAATCGATATGAACATCCGCGTGAACTTCTTCGTCGCACACATCATAATTTTGAAAGAGAAGAAGAGGACCAAAGGAAAGCACAGATGATATTACATGGAAGAGAAATGTTGAGAGAAGAATGTGAGCGTGAAAAGGAAATTACACGTGCGAGAGATGAAAGAGATAAAAGAAGAGAAGAAATTGAAGAGAGAATTGCAAGAAACATTGTGTCAAAACACTTATGATAATCAAGTAAGGCAGCGCGAACATTATCGCACGGATAATATAGAACAATAAAGAGAAATGTTAAGACATCGACATAATCGCACAGATGAAGAGGAAAGGTATAATAGAGCATAGATTGATATGAACACTGAAAGGCGTAGGAGAAGAAGAGAAGAAGCTGAAGAAAATGAGATACAAGAGGCTGTACATCAGAATAATCATGAGAATAGATTGAGACAAGCAAGATTAAAAAGACCTATGCGAGAGGATTTAGATCCATTTTTAAGTGAAGAAATTCTTAAAGAAATGGCAGAAATAAGAGAAATGATAACTGCGAAAAGAAAGAGTGGAAGGAGACAACTAGAAGAAGAGGTGGGGGAAGCTGGAAAACTCCCTTTACAAGGCAAATTCAAATGACAGTGATACCGCCCAAGTGCAATTTGGCAGTGTTCACTAGCATATTTGATGGGAGTGCATGTGTCATACAACATGTGAAAGCTTACACTCGATCATTGTTACAATGGGAAAAGAATGATGAAGTGATGTGTAAGTATTTTGCTGCGAGCCTAGCAGGGGAAGCTCTGAAATGGTTTGAAGGGCCACCAATAGAAACCATTGGATCATTTCATCATTTACAGAACGTCTTTTTAGGACAATACATAAGCAATAATATGTCAAGACCAGGAATTGAAATGACATTCGGACTTCGCAGAAGAGTAAATAAGAGTTTGCGTCATCTAACAACATGCTGGAGAACCATGTGTATTGAAATGGCAAGACGAGTGGATGAGAGACACCTTATTCTGCCATTTGTCAACGCTCTTTTCCCTGCAGATTTATTATATACACAAATCTTCAGAATAAAGGATACAATAACAATGTCAGAGTTGCGCGAATTCCAAGAGGAATACATAGCATTGGAAGAGAAGCAAAGAGATATGGAGTCCTATCCAGTGTCAATACCTGATGCGAAGAGCGGAAACACAAATTTACTCCCAAGAATGACAAATGCTGTTGCGAGCACCTCGCAGGGAAACCAAGGAAAGAACATTATTGGGAGGGAACAAAAGCTAATAACCATGGGTAGTGCAGATCAAGAAGAATTTGAAAAGGAATACGAGAGAAAACAACTTCAAAATCATGGAGGTAATGATAAGATTCAAAGAATGGATAATCCACTAGAAGGCTCTGGAGGTCAAAGAACCATATCATAATAAGAGGCAAGGAACTGGACGGATAGTATGGGAACAGATAAATTTGCCAAAGTTAGAACACTACAGTAGATAAAGTATGGGAAGCTGCCATCCTAATGGAAGAAATTCCTGAACCACACAATGTAGGAGATGAGCCACCACCAGGAAGGAGGAGTAAAGACTTTTTTGTATATCATCGCTTTCATGGTCACACAACAAATAATTGCAGAAATGTGAGGAAAATCATATTGTGAATGATAGAACAAGGGAAGTTGGATCATTTATTAGCACAACAACCAAAGAATTACCACCACCACCACCACCACCACCACCGGGAGGAAGCGCATATGGAACAGAGAAAGGAAAGAATACATATGTAATTGAAGTAGGTGCGAAAGCAAAAAACTTATATTGCAACTCAATTATACATTCATTCAAAAACATATGAGACTTCCATGACAATATATTAAGTACGGTGTATGCGAGAGATGCTGATGGAAGGGAAATTCTGAACCTTGCGAAAGTACCACCATTAAAAGATTGGCAAAAAACAGTTATTTCATTCGATGCGGAAGAAACACCGGAGGAGGGGAATCGCACGAATGTCCATTAGTAGTTAGATTAGGAATTAATCCAAACCAAAAGTAGAAGATGATGAAGAAGATGAATCAAATACTTGTGCGATAAATAGAATACTTATAGATCTGGAAGTTACCGTGGATATTCTTTTCTATCCTACATACGGAAATTATGGGTGGAAGGGATGGCCAATTAATTCCTTCAACATATAAAATTTATGGCTTCAATGGAACTGCGAACAAGCCAAAATGAGAGGTGACAATGAGGATTCTTCTTCAAAATTTAACAACAGAAATTGTATTCTGTGTCGTGGATGTCGAATCACCTTATAATGCTCTAATTGGAAGGCCATGGTTGCATAGTATCTTGGGCGTAGCTTCGACATTTCACCAGTGTATAAAATTTCCTTTACCTCAAGGTATTGGCTTAATAAGAGGAGATACAATTAAAGGTAGAAGTTGTCAGAAAATCGATATTGATACGTGCGAAGAAAGAGAAAGTAAACGAAGAAATTGGAAAAAGCATCTTATGACAGTCAAAGAGCCGAGAGATTAATGGTGGACGAAGTGTATAAAGTTGGAAAAAGCAGATAAAGAAGAATATCGAAACCAGATCTTCCGCGAATAACACTAAGCGAGCCAGAGATATCACTTCTACCGAAAGAGGAGGAATACAAAAACATAAGTCATGTTCTCGAGATAAAAGTGAAAGGTACGATGGCGCTCGCGCAGAGGAGATTGGAGGAGCTATGCGAAATAATATTCTGGAAAGTATCTCAAGAAATTAAGGAAATACAAAAGGAGAAAGGGACAAATGCGTAGTATGAAGAATATACATGTCATGCTTCATCAAGAAGAAATTAATTAGAAATTTATGCACTAGAGTTGTATAAACTCAAATATTGAGAATGGAATGACAAATTCTAATTTCAATTATGATAAGACCTTAATAAAAGGCACCAGAAAATGAGAATTTTAATCAGATAGACTGAACTGAATCCGAGTGTGGCGTGCAACCTAGTTCGCATACATGCAAGAGGCAAAAAAGTAAGACCTATCGCACGTCATAATCGGAGATAACCTAGCTCACAAACATGCATGACTCAAGGGAAAGCTACACCGACCACGGAACTTGAGTCATGGAGATTTGGGGTGAGAAAAAACGAAAATGCCCATCCGGAGAGGTGCCTTAAATTTTCGTCTAAGTTCATAACCTTAGATTGGAAGACCAAGGTGAGAAAGTCTCTCATAAGGAGTGCAGAAACTCGATCAGGGCGCCGAGGTACACGGTTGAGTCAAGAGTGCGGGGGGCGTTGGAGCCTACCTTACCGTTCTTGAAGTCCTGACTATGATGCACTCGGTCCGAAGATACCCCACTTAGGGTGCATCTCGTAACCATAAACCCAATCGGTGGAGGGATAAGAGACTGCGAAATCAACTGGTTGTTGTATTACCGGATGGGAGGAGTCAACCTTAACATGGTAGAGGTAAACTTCCTTGAAGCCTTGAAGGGGCAACCATGGGAAGATAAGGACGGCACCCACCATTAGGGAGCTGAATTGTGTCAAAAGACGTAAATGTCATGAGGCTTTTTTACTCATGGGAGTATTAAGACTTATGATATTTATGCAATAAAAACCTGAAGAGGTAATAGTACAAGAAAAAGATAAGACGAGATCAATGGGTCGATACATTACAATATAAAGACCGCATGCGATCTCGTCGCATAGAAATAAAAGACAAATTAAGGCAAAATAAGACCTTTACATAGGAAGGCAAAATAAGACCTCATGAGAAAAATAAAATTTAATAACTAATTTTGTTTTGCAGAATTTAAAGAGAGAAAAAAGGTATTATGATTTCATTCGCACCAGATACACCGATCAGTTTAAAATGAGACAACCAACAGAGGCAAGGCTAGGAATGTAAAAGGAATGTTACTTGCCCCATTTGATAGTTTCATATACATGCGAGAAAGAATGATATCTTGGATACGAATCCGCGCAAAGAGAAGTCTATATTAAAAAAAAGGAAGATTAATGCTTAAAAGGTGCATGTTTCCAAAATTACAGACAAATGAAAATGATTATGTAGCGCCCCCTAAGCTAGCAGCTGACTAATCTAAGAGATTAACTACATAAAGAGGCACTAACGATCTAAAACATCTAATTAAACATTAAGAAAGAAGTTCTAAACAAAGATTAACCCAATCTAAACCCTCTCTGAAATAAATAAAAGAACTCCTCTCAAGTGATACATATTCAATAGTGAGTTGGTTTACAAATAGAATATAAACACAAAATAATATAGCGGAAGCTAACCAACTCCTCGAAGCCTTTATCCCCACGTGCACATCTTGTCTGTCTCTGTCTCTGTAATTGCAGGAAATCCTACAATACACACCTCACATGAATTCATAATATCTAACACATATTTAAGATCAATAACCAATTTCTTTATTAATTAAGTTAGAAATTTTACAAGAAGGAAGTGAAATCAAGAATGTTATTGCTACTCTAGACTTTGTCTCTCCTCTGAACTTTCTCTCTACTCTCTAAAAAGATCTCCCCTTTTCATAAGCATATTCGGCTCTTTATATAGGACATTACATAATGGATGACAACTAAGTTGTCCTTTATTTTCGGATCTGACTTGCGACATTCTCGCAAGTGTACAAATGTAAAACCTCGCAAGTTGTCCTAAATCTCGCTAGGTCTTCATATCTTTCTCGTGTTCTGGCTGTTGTCATCCGTTGCGTCATTTATATTACTCGTCTGTGATGTGTTCGCAATGTGTCGTTTATGGATTTCGCAAGGGCATTGGTGTTGCGATATTATGATCCTACATCTTGCCTCTTCTCATGTCTTCTCTGCGAAGGAGAGAATGTCATGAGAACTAATCTATTCAAAATGCTGAAACTGTTCATTCTTTCATACTTATCTGTTTTGATATGACTCCGTACTTTTACACAAAATTTATTACACGTATCCCTTCTTTCATCCATTTCTTGACACGTCTTTTTCAACCGTCCTCTCTCAACCGTTCATGTCTACTCTTCGCATTAAATGTGTTTGCCTTTTCGAGAATCCTTCTCTCTATATGTATTTTTCTTACTCATCTCTTCTTCTTTTTTACTCTCTTTCTTGTTTTCTCTGCAATTTCTCTTCTTCATCTCTCCGTAATTTCCGCTCCTACTACTGTAAATCTTCTTCTTTTTACTTCTTTTGATCTTCCATCTTATCTTCATTCCCATACTATGAAAGATGCTGATAGGTGTAGAATACACCGTATTTAATATCTAGTATTTATGCTTTCTTTGCGAGTTTTCTTGTAAATTATGTATCTTATGTGTGCTTTTGAGTTTATTAGGTGCAATGGAGTCATTTGGAGCAAGAAGACCAATTGGAACTCGTTCAAATACAAGATTTCTACTTTTCATTGTGTAGAGGACGAGAAGAGGAAGACAATGGTGAAAGAACGGAGTCATTCGGAGTTCATATGAAGAAGTTATGAGCAAAACAAGAACTTGGAAGACTAAGGGCTAAATGGTCATTTTATAGAGGAGTGCTAACTACAGACCATCTAAGGTTAAGGGAAGGCCAACTGGGTAGCCCCTTATCAAGGTGTCCGGTGTTGAATAACCCCAATGATTACCCTACACTTAAGCCGAGAGACGTTGTTCTCTTAATTCATTCACCTGAAGTTAAGAAGAAGAGGGCCGCACTTTTATTTCTAGATCGAGTAAGAGAAATCGAGACGGAGGAGAAATTACCAAGACCTGTCGCTGTAATTGGAAAGATGGGTTGTTTATCAGATCGGGATTGAGAACGGGTACGAGATGTTGTAGCTGAGGGTTTTAAATGGATCTAAATTAGGGGTTCTCTACTGCCATGGATGAATCAGAGGTTACGAAGAAGATTGGAGATGTTGGGTTCTTCTCAGAGTTATTAGAGATGAAATCAGATATGGGGGTTAGAGTATTAGCTCGTAGAGAAGAGGAACAAAGACCTGTTGTTGAAATCGCTTGGGATCGAGATGATAGTGAAATCGTTGCTGTCGGAGTAATTGAAGATGAGGATTTAGTCGGAAATCGATCGATTGATGATGTTGTTTATTGTTATCGATTCAAGACGATGGGTGGAGGAATTTGCAATTAGGGTTAGCAACCCTGAGTTGGCCTGGGTCTGTTGATGTTCATTAAAAGAAAGAGTTCATTTGCAGGCGATGGAATTGAAGATTTCTCTCAACAATTAAACATCAACCAGACTTTGAGGTTTGCAGTATCTTGAAATTGGATTTGCTTATTTTGAGTAATTTGTAGATTGACACTGTAACATGAAGAATTGGAAAGAATGGAAACTGGTGGAGGACTGGATGGGTTATGAGCAGAATGGTATGGATTAAATGGAGTATGGGGCTGGTAATGCAGAGATGAAGCAAGGTAGGATGGGCATGTGCAAAATTGCGTGGCACAGTGCATGATCGATTCGGTGCCGGGTGTTTGCAAGCGGAGTTCTGAGATGCTCATGGTGGCAATTGTGACAAGGCAAGGAGTCGGGGTGATATTTGGAGCTGCTTTGCAGGCGGTGGATACAAGTTGTTGGCTGACGGAATGTGGAGTAGCAAGGCTAGGTACAGGGCATGAACTTGAGTTGAGACTGGTAGTGGTTAGCAGGTAGCTCTGGGTCTGAGATGATGGCTATGGTGCTTAGGATGGCTGTTGAAGTTGAGGCAAGCTGGTTCAGCTGGATTCAGGGCAAGGAAAAGTGAAGCAACTCAGGCTAGTTAAGGATGCTTCTGCTGGTGGAGTTATTGCAGTTGGAGGTGGTCTGTAATGGGTATTGCAATGTAAGTTGCAGGGAGATGCTGAAAATGGAATGTTGCTGCTACAATGTGACGAGAGAATGGAGCGATTTTGGTATCTTTGTGAAACTGGGTGAGAAAGCAAACTGAGGTTTTGAGTAATTGCAGCAGGTGCAGTGGCTAAGAGTTGTGAAGCTACAGGGGTTGTGGCATTGAGGCGAGTCGGGGAATTGCGAGTTGTGTTGAGCAATTGCGGGAATTAATTGTCTTGATCTTTGTATGGATTCCGAGAGGAAGATGTTGGTGGTTTGCTTGTGGAGGCATAGTGGTTCAAATGGAACTGGCCAGGTGATGGCAGGGCTTGCAGGTTAAGACGGTGCTGTGTGATTGTCTCAGGTGGTGTTTTGGATCACTGAGATTGTGCTGCAGTGAAGAGGTGGTGTTGCAGTTGGCGAGGGACCGAGACTAGGGGAGCTTGAGAGCAATAGATCAGGGAAAGAAGGAGTAATTATGACATTGCAGAGCAGGTTTTGGTGATGCTATGAAGAGAAATGGATGAGCAGAGGAATAGATGGCAGGCCATCATGGCTGGAAGTGCATTGCTACAGCACCATCTTTGTGCAGCACATTATTGGCCTGAGCAAAGCTGCAGCTGCTTTGACCTAGGATCAAGTCAGATGAGTTAGCCCATGACTCAGACCTGACTCTCTGACTAGAACCAGTTAACCTGACCTGACCCATTCTGACTCAGCTGAGTCTTGACCCGGTTTGACTCAGTGAGTTGACCGAGCTGACCCGGCCGTTCTGACCCGTTGACCGGTGACCGGTTTGACTTTGCCGGTCACCTGAGGTGACTTTTTCCGGCCAAATTCCGGCCACAATCCCAGTTTTCCGGCGAGCGTTTTTGGGACAAAATTTCTACACGGGTTTCTCTCCATGGTGGGCCGGGTGAATTTCCAACTAATGGACTTTGAAGACAAAACCTAATTTTGGAAGGAGTATCCTTTATGGAAATTGAGGAATATATAAAAGAGAGGACTTCTATCTTTTTGAGGGGAAGACGTTTTATTATTATCTCTTAACTACTTTATTCTAGGGTTTAGAACCATGAAGTCTCTTCTCTTTCTTCTTGTTATGAACTCCTTGAATATGAGTACCTAAGTTTATTATTGGTTATGGAATAGTTGAATTTCACAAAGCATGATTCTTTGATTCAATATATTAGTTTTGTCTCATACCTATCGTTTGCAATTCTCTGAAAATATTGTTTTATGATTGATTGATTGTTTTGTCAAGTTGCAAATTGGTAGAACTTCTAATCACATCTATTGCTAGTTTAGGGTTTATTATACGCAAAAGTGATATTCCTTGGATACAAGTAGCATAATATGATTATAGTTTGTAGTGATATATTCTTATGATCATATGTGAATCGTAACCTTTGTTAAATTGAATTAGTGCGCTTTCCACGTTCAATTGCTTTGATTGGCCTGATTTCATAGAACTTAATGCACCTAGGGAATTAAACTTGATTAGTGCTTTTACACGTTAGGTTGTTCCTTTAGGTAGAATTCATATTCGCATCTTTTAATGTGTTTGTTGATGACATGAGGAGATTTGCGGGATATTCTTGCGATCAAGGTATTCTAGGGTCTTTGATAAAAGTTGAGATTAAAAATCAATTCTAGTTATTGTGAAAAGCATGTTAGTGAATGAAAACGAAATCCTTAACCAATATTTCTTATCCTTGATTTGATTTGTTTGCTTATTTCTTTATTTGCTTTTATTTATTTTATTTCATAAAATCACAAAACTACCGGTGTTATTTATAAGGAACCATAACAATTTGACAACCTAGACCTCTCTCTGTGGGATCGATCCTTTCTTGCCCTTGCTATATTTATATTTTGAGTAGTAAGAAAGTGTAAATTATATTTGTGTCGCTTACGACAGCGATCAAATTTTGGCGCCGTTGCCGGGGAGGCAGCGGTTGTTAATTGTTTTTGGTTTCTTATTTTTTTGTATTTAGTTTTTGTTTTCTTATTTCTTATTTTCTGGGTTTTAACCTTGGTTTGAGAATTATTTCAGGTGTTTATTTCTATGGAAGGAGCATATTGGAACGATGGATACGGTTTTCAACAACCTCAACAATATGATAACTACCAATTCCATGGATATAATCAAAACCAATTCATTGGTTATGACCAATATTCCATGGAACCTTATGGTTTTCCTCAACAACCTTATGGCGGGGAACAACAACAAGGATGGGAGGATTTTTATGCTCGTGAACAAAAAGTCTCTAATTTTATAGACAAAGTTTCCACCTTTTTACAAGAGGAATTTCAAAAAGCAAAAGAGACTACAAACGAGCAACTCCAAGAACTTCGTGAAGGTATGGCTATCTTGCGAAGAGGCATTGATCAATATAAGGAAGATATGGATAATTCTAATGTGCATATGGTTTGTGATGAATATTTGATTGATGCTAATGTTGAAAAAGGCGAATCTTTGGGGACTTTTGTTGATAATTGTGTAGTTAACTCAACTCTTGATCTTAATAATGATCATTCACCTATTCAAAAGGATGAGTTAGAGATAAGTAACACTAAATTCAGCGAAGAACAATCTTATGTTGACTATGATAGTGACGGTGATTATGATACATTGCTTGAAACAACTCATGGTGACATTTCCGAGGAGTCTTTTTGGGATCAAGATGAAGATGAAGAGGAATATGATGACACTTGTGTAGATTACTCAAGCATTGATCTTAATAATGATCAAGAGCCTATTCAAAGGGTGGAGCTTGAGGATGATGCATTTTCGAGTGTTCTAAAAAAGTTTCTTATAATAAAATTTGGATCCGCAAAAGAGTATGTGCCTTACAACAAAGAGGAGTGTGTTGAGAATGAGACCGTTATGACCAATATTATGGAAGACCCAATTGAGCTTGCAAATGATTGTGATGATGATGTTTATGTTGAAACTTTGGTTACGGCAGAAACGGACGAAGAATGGTTGCAAGGTTTGATAGAGGACCATGATACACAAGAGGTGAATAATTCACTTGAGTTTTTCAAGGATGAAGAGGATTCCGTAATACAAGAGATTTTGAAAGGTTTATCTAACCCTTTGCCTATTATTTCTTCTCCTTTACCTCTTATTGGTTTGAATGTATGTGCTTCGAAAACATTGTTGAATGACTTTGTTTCTCGTTTTCCGCCATTAGAGATACTTGATTCTCATACTATGCAGGTTATGGAACAAGAAACCGTGGAGGTACCCGACTTCTATATTCTTTTTACACTTCCATGTGTGGACAAGAATAAGTGTGGGGGAAGCTTTTATCGGTTCATAGCTTCACTTTTGTTTTATATTACTAATATTTGTGTGAAGCTAGTGTTTGCAAAACAGGTTCTATGGACGGATCCCCAACTTTTCAGATTGTTGGTGTATGGGGAATGAATCTTGCAAGGATATAGTCGGGCTGACGACTATAAAACAAGCGCTAAGTGGGAGGCAACCCACCGGTTTTGTATCTTTTATCCTTTTGCTTTTTATTTTTGTTTCGTTTATTTATTTTTTTACTGTTTTTATATCATATTTGCATCCCTATGTTTAATTTCATTGAGTCCGTAATCTATCTTAGAAGAGAATTATGACGAATACCTTTTCGTCAGAAAATTTCAGACTGCGCGTAGTTCAGTCCAGAGACCATAACTGTCAGACCGTTTATCAAAACACTGTGAAATTTTGACACTGTGTAGAAAACACGTAGGTGAACAACTTTTGTGAAATGGAGTTTTTCCAAATTCCTTACCAATTTGCACAGTTTTTGCGTTTTATCTGCTGTTACGTCAGAATTCAGAATTTTCGGTTTTACACATTGAGGACAATGTGAAGTTTAAGTGTGGGGGAGCATTTATATGTTTGTATAGTTTGTTTTTGACACCATTAGTGGATGGAACCATTTTGAATGCAGGAGTTGAGGAACTAATTAACTAAAAGGGAAGAATATAGCTCGAAATCACAAATTAACATGATAGTTGTTACCATATCTCGGAATATCACCATATCGCATTCTATTTTTATTTTTCCATATTTATCTATTGTTCTCTAAGTGCTTTGGTGGGTCACTAAACATCGACGTGTTATTACTGCTAGGATGAAATAGAGTGGTTGAGTTACAAAAAAAAAAAAAAAAAAAAAAAAAATGAAAAAATATATGAAAAGAAAAAAAAAAAGGACCGACCAATTAGACCAAAACGGAATAAAAAGACACTTGGGAATAGCAGTATGTGTGAAACGTAGTCCCTGTCTCCGTCGCCTAAACAAGCGTGGAATGCAGGATCCAAGGCAACTATCATGTACTTGCTGACAAGAAGCATGCGCTTGGATCCAAAAGATCTAATCATGCCGTCTAAAAAAAAAAAAAAAAAAAAAAAAGAAATTGGATCCAGTTTGATCCAATCATATAAAAAAAATTTATTATTGTGTTGAATAAAGTCACTCTTGGTTCCCTTGTATATGCCAATTGATTTGATGTAGCATTCAGCACCAAGTAGCTCAATCCAATAGGATTAGGTTCATCTTAGCAGTGACCTTCAGACAGATATGGGAAACATCGAACACTTGTGAATATTCGCCAACATCTACATCTATATCCATCTTCTTAATCTTTTCATTGTGATTGTGGTTTGTTAGTTTCCGAGTATTGTGGCTTGTTCGACTATCTAATTAGAGTTTATTTACTAATAATTGAATTGAATTTGCAAGGTACTTCCTCCTGTAGTCATTTTGGATTCGTTCATTGATTTGTCACAAATAGACGGAGTTGGAAATATAGGTTTTGTAGGTATATCTCTAGTAAACCTTCACGAGACTATAACTCGTCCACTAGGGACACCTAGGGGTTTAAAGGCTTGTTATTTATGCTAAAAGTGACCGTAGCCTCGACGACACGGAGTTGTTGTATTTTTTTGTTTTGTTTGATTTGCTCGAGGACTAGCAAAGTCTAAGTGTGGGGGAATTTGATAGGTGTAGAATACACCGTATTTAATATCTAGTATTTATGCTTTCTTTGCGAGTTTTCTTGTAAATTATGTATCTTATGTGTGCTTTTGAGTTTATTAGGTGCAATGGAGTCATTTGGAGCAAGAAGACCAATTGGAACTCGTTCAAATACAAGATTTCTACTTTTCATTGTGTAGAGGACGAGAAGAGGAAGACAATGGTGAAAGAACGGAGTCATTCGGAGTTCATATGAAGAAGTTATGAGCAAAACAAGAACTTGGAAGACTAAGGGCTAAATGGTCATTTTATAGAGGAGTGCTAACTACAGACCAGCTAAGGTTAAGGGAAGGCCAACTGGGTAGCCCCTTATCAAGGTGTCCGGTGTTGAATAACCCCAATGATTACCCTACACTTAAGCCGAGAGACGTTGTTCTCTTAATTCATTCACCTGAAGTTAAGAAGAAGAGGCTGCACTTTTATTTCTAGATCGAGTAAGAGAAATCAGAGCAGAGGAGAAATTACCAAGACACAGTCATTTGTAATTGGAAAGATGGGTTGTTTATCGGATCGGGATTGAGAACGTACGAGATGTTGTAGCCGAGGGTTTTAAATGGATCTAAATTAGGGGTTCTCTCTTGCCATGGATGAATCGGAGGTTACGAAGAAGATTGGAGATGTTGGGTTCTTCTCGAGTTATTAGAGATGAAATCAGATATGGGGGTTAGAGTATTAGCTCGTAGAGAAGAGGAACAGCAAGACCTGTTGTTGAAATCGCTTGGGATCGAGATGATAGTGAAATCGTTGCTGTCGGAGTAATTGAAGATGAGGATTTAGTCGGAAATCGATAGATTGATGATACATTTATTGTTATCGATTCAAGACGATGGGTGGAGGAATTTGCAATTAGGGTTAGCAACCCCGAGTTGGCTCTGGTCTGTTGATGTTCATTAAAAGAAAGAGTTCATTTGCGGGCGATGGAATTGAAGATTTCTCTCAACAAACAACATCAACCGGACTTTGAGGTTTGCCGTATATCTTTGAAATTGGATTTGCTTATTTTGGTACTGTAGATTGACACTGTAACATGAAGAATTGGAAAGAATGGAAACTGGTGCAGGACTGGATGGGTTATGAGCAGAATGGTATGGATTAAATGGAGTATGGGGCTGGTAATGCAGAGATGAAGCAAGGTAGGATGGGCATGTGCAAAATTGCAGTGGCCTGGTCTGTGACTGATTCGGGCTGGGTGTTTGCAACTGAGTTACAGATGCTCATGGTGGCAATTGTGACAAGGCAAGGAGTCAGGGTGATATTTGGAGCTGCTTTGCAGGGCAGTGGATACAAGTTGTTGGCTGACGGAATGTGGAGTAGCAAGGCTAGGTACAGGGCATGAACTTGAGTTGAGACTGGTAGTGGTTAGCAGGTAGCTCTGGGTCTGAGATGATGGCTATGGTGCTTAGGATGGCTGTTGAAGTTGAGGCAAGCTGGTTCAGCTGGATTCAGGGCAAGGAAAAGTGAAGCAACTCAGGCTAGTTAAGGATGCTTCTGCTGGTGGAGTTATTGCAGTTGGAGGTGGTCTGTAATGGGTATTGCAATGTAAGTTGCAGGGAGATGCTGAAAATGGAATGTTGCTGCTACAATGTGACAGAGAATGGAGCAGTTTTGGTATGCTGTGAAACTGCAGGTGAGAAAGCAGCTGAGGTTTTGAGTAATTGCAGCAGGTGCAGTGGCTAAGAGTTGTGAAGCTACAGGGGTTGTGGCATTGAGGCAGAGTCTGGGGAATTGCAGAGTTGTGTTGAGCAATTGCAGGAATTAATTGTCTTTGATCTTTGCTATGGATTCCAGAGGAAGATGTTGGTGGTTTGCTTGTGGAGGCATAGTGGTTCAAATGGAACCGGCCGGAGTGATGGCGGGGCTTGCGGTGTTAAGACGGTCTTTGTGTGATTGTCTCAGGTGGTGTTTTGGATCACTGAGATTGTGCTGCAGTGAAGAGGTGGTGTTGCAGTTGGCGAGGGACCGAGACTAGGGGAGCTTGAGAGCAATAGATCAGGGAAAGAAGGAGTAATTATGACATTGCAGAGCAGGTTCTGGTGATGCTATGAAGAGAAATGGATGAGCAGAGGAATAGATGGCAGGCCATCATGGTCGAAGTGCATTGCTACGACACCATCTTTGTGCGGACATTATTGGCTTTGAGCAAAGTCTGCAAATGCTTTGGCCTAGGATCAAGTCAGATGAGTTAGCCCATGACTCAGACCTGACTCTCTGACTAGAACCAGTTAACCTGACCTGACCCATTCTGACTCAGCTGAGTCTTGACCCGGTTTGACTCAGTGAGTTGACCGAGCTGACCGGCCGTTCGACCGTTGACCGGTGGCCGGTTTGACTTTGCCGGTCACTTGAGGTGACTTTTTTCCGCCAAATTCGGCCACAATCCCAGATTTTCCGGCGAGCGTTTTTGGGACAAAATTTCTACACGGGTTTCTCTCCATGGTGGGCGGGGTGAATTTCCAACTAATGGACTTTGAAGACAAAACCTAATTTTGGAAGGAGTATCCTTTATGGAAATTGAGGAATATATAAAAGAGAGGACTTCTATCTTTTTGAGGGAAGACGTTTTATTATTATCTCTTAACTACTTTATTCTAGGGTTTAGAACCATGAAGTCTCTTCTCTTTCTTCTTGTTATGAACTCCTTGAATATGAGTACCTAAGTTTATTATTGGTTATGGAATAGTTGAATTTCACAAAGCATGATTCTTTGATTCAATATATTAGTTTTGTCTCATACCTATCGTTTGCAATTCTCTGAAAATATTGTTTTATGATTGATTGATTGTTTTGTCAAGTTGCAAATTGGTAGAACTTCTAATCACATCTATTGCTAGTTTAGGGTTTATTATACGCAAAAGTGATATTCCTTGGATACAAGTAGCATAATATGATTATAGTTTGTAGTGATATATTCTTATGATCATATGTGAATCGTAACCTTTGTTAAATTGAATTAGTGCGCTTTCCACGTTCAATTGCTTTGATTGGCCTGATTTCATAGAACTTAATGCACCTAGGGAATTAAACTTGATTAGTGCTTTTACACGTTAGGTTGTTCCTTTAGGTAGAATTCATATTCGCATCTTTTAATGTGTTTGTTGATGACATGAGGAGATTTGCGGGATATTCTTGCGATCAAGGTATTCTAGGGTCTTTGATAAAAGTTGAGATTAAAAATCAATTCTAGTTATTGTGAAAAGCATGTTAGTGAATGAAAACGAAATCCTTAACCAATATTTCTTATCCTTGATTTGATTTGTTTGCTTATTTCTTTATTTGCTTTTATTTATTTTATTTCATAAAATCACAAAACTACCGGTGTTATTTATAAGGAACCATAACAATTTGACAACCTAGACCTCTCTGTGGGATCGATCCTTTCTTGCCCTTGCTATATTTATATTTTGAGTAGTAAGAAAGTGTAAATTATATTTGTGTCGCTTACGACAGCGATCAGATGCCTCCACTTGGTCGTAGATATGAACATCTTTTGGAAGAAGTTCAAAAAGATTTGCTAGAGAAAGGTTTTACATTATCCACTATTCCCAATCAAGAATATAAATCCATTCTCTCTGCCAAATTGTTCACTGATCATCATTGTGATGATCAAAAAATCATAATTTCGCTAGGTCGGATTCTCGCAGGTCTTCCCATTCCTCTCTACAACCCTAATCTTCCCTTGTTTTATGAAATTCTTGCTCATGCGAAATTCTCGCGAGCCATCTATCAATTAAGCGGGGATTGTATCCGCTTAATGCTTGAGTTCGCCAACCATGGTGCTGGTAAGGGATCCCTTTACTCCAAAGAAGTCAGAGATCCTAAGTTTGAGGACTTAGAGATATTCGCTGAAAATTATTCAGTAGAGAGTTTCTTTGAAAATTATGAAATAATAAATATGAAGAACGATAGAACTCGCTGGGGTGCACGTTTGAAGAGAAAATAAAATATTCCCTGCGACAAAATACTTATGCAGGATATCGATTAGCATTCGGGCAAGAACAATGTTCCTCGCCATTCCAAAGACGACAAATGGTGCGTCTTTCCACTAATTTTGAATGGACCTTATATTTCAGGTTCAAATGTGCTCCCTGCGAATCTCGCCAATTATCAGCCTTGGGTATTTAATTGGACTGAGAAAGCAAAAGAGGTATGCTTCCTAAATTTCGCTCAATTTGAAATCTTATCTCCTTTTTATACTTACTAATCTTGCGAAATTTTCAGATTATCAAGTTGAGGAAGAGTTATGAAACAAATGCTAAGGCGAGTACCCTAGCAGCACTCTGTTCGATCACGGATGAAGTAAGAAATACTTTTCTTTATTATTTTTAACAATATTGTTGCCTCTGTTTCTTATCTTCATTCGTGTGTGAAGGTTGGTGCTGAGATCATTGGAGAAGAAGAAAATCCTAAGAAGACCAAAGGTAAAGGTAAAGGTTCTTTTCGCAAGGAGAAGTCTACTGCCCCACCTTCTAAGAAACGAAAGATCCATTCCTCTTATCCTTCAAGTCCTCAATCCAGCGAAAGCTCTGATGAAGATAATGATGATGTTGATATTTCTCTCGCAAAGGAAAATCCTCCAACTGAATCTTCTATGGCGCAACTATCTAGCATCTTCTCTGACTCCATGCAAGGAATTGGAGATGATCGTCTTTCTAGTACGTGCGAAGCTCTCGCAAGTATCTGTGATGCTCCTTTACTAGAGGGTGATGATTCTCTTCATGGGGTCTCCAGATCGGTGACTCCCAGCTTCCTAAATGCACTTGGTGTCTTGGTATGTCTTTATTCCCTTATTTCTTCATAATTTCGATTTTAAATTATATCTTGATAATTTCTTTACTTTCCTTTATAGTCTGGGAGAGCTTCCTTTGCTGTTGCCTCAGATCTTGAGAAAAGGCGCAACATTCTTGAGAAGAAGAATCTTCAACTTCGCAAGAAGAATGAAGAATTGGAAACTGAAGCTGTTGCTCTTCGCAAGAGAAATAAAGAATTTGAAAATGAAACTACTAATCTTCGCGAGAAGACCAAACAACTGGAAGTTGATTCTTCTACTCAGAAGAATAAGATATCTAGTCTTCAAAGCGCCAATCCACAACTTTATGGTATGAGACTCTTCTCCTTTTTCTTCGTTTTGTTCTCTCATTATTTTCCTTTATCTAACTTACCATTTTCGCAGACGTTTATAACCTTTCTGATGAAGCCATCCTTCTTCACACATTTCCTGAACCTATGGATAATGATGTTCTTCTTGCTCATCTCAACGATTCTTTGGATAGCTTTTCAAATAACAACATTAAATCTCTTCCTCTAAACGAACTTCAATCCAAATTTCGCCTCTTAGAAATTGATCATAGATCTAGTTTAGGCTTAGCCAACCAACTTAAACGTCTGTATCTTAGTTCTAAAGAGAAAATTAATACTTTAAGGAAGAAGATTAGTGATCTTATAGATGACAAAGATCGCATCACTAGTCAAGGTGCCCAAGCATTAGCGAAATTCCAAAAAAACTCTTCTTGAAGTTCAAGTTGAACGGGATGAATCCATCCGCCAAAATGCTATACTTAGCGAAAGAGAGAATCAAATTCGCTCCCTTCTTCTCATAAACAATGACGATGAATTCGCTTGGGCTGCGAAGGTTCTAGATGACGCCAGAAATAATTTAGGTGTTAACGTTAGCCTTCAAGCTGAGCATACGGCCTTGATTAGGGATATGATTTCTGATAAAGAAGGTTGTTAATTATTCTTCTTTATTTTACTGTTTATTTTTTATGGAGCTGTCATTAAGTTACTAATTCATTGTCATATGTTCGCAGAGGCTGAGCAGAGATTTCGCAAAAGAATTGAAGAACTTGAGTCTGAGAAAGAACAACTCGCAAAGGATTTCTCTCTTCGAAATGACAAATATTCCAAATTGAAGAAGCAACTACAAATTACTGTAGCGAATTTCAAAAATGATAATGTTCTCTTCCGCAATCAGACTATTAAGACAGTCTGCGATGACAACAACATTCCTCATTCTTCATACCCTTGTCTCCTTGACGAAATCCGTGAGAATATGCCTTCTTTGGATATCTCTGACAATGATGCTAGCGAAGAAGAGGAAGCAGATGAAGGTGAAGAGGTAGAAGAATCTGATGAAGACGAAGAAAATGAAGAGGAAGAATCGAACAAGAAATAATTCTTTTTTCTTCTTTCTCTTTTTGTAATATTTGTACATTCCTTCTTTTAATCTTCTATTTTTGTAATCTTTTGCTGCGAATTTCTTGGATCTTCAAATATTAGCTCTACCTTTGTTGTTACTTTCTACACATGTTAAAAGAACAATTCTTTTTTGCAATACAGTTAGTCAATTATATTATCAACCTTTCATTTTATGAGCGCGTAAATCTATCATATGAAGACAAATAACATGTTTTTATTCTATACATTCCCATACTTGCCTCTGTTATTTGCGTTCAAATGAGAGATTAAGCAAGTTATTTTCGAATAGTGACATGTGTTCATGCCTCAATCTCGCAACTGTTGTTGTTGAATTTTTGCAAGTAAGGAAATCTTGGTTTCTTCCAAGATTTCCTTTTTTTCTTTTTCTCTTATGTGGTCTTATTTTGCCTTCCTAGTTAAAGGTCTTACTGTGCCACCTCTTATGATTGCGACAAAATCGCAGGACGTCTTTACATTTTCATGTAATGACCCATTGATCTTTCCTTATCATTTCTTTAGTATTGTTGTCTCTGCAGGATAGTTTTGTTGCGACAATATGATAGGCCTAAAAATCCTTGCGAAAATAAAGCCCCATGACATTGCCGTCTTGCGACGATATCGCAGGACGTCCTTACATTTTCATGTATTGACCCATTGATCTCGTCTTATCTTTATTTTTTGTATTATTGCCTCTTCAGGATTGTTGCACAAATATGACAAGCCTAAATTTCCTTGCGAAAATAAAGCCTCATGACATTTGCGTCTTAAGAAACTTATCAGCTCCCTAATGAAGGGTGCCGCCCTTATCTTCCCCATGGTTGCCCCTTCAAGGAGGCGTACTTATTCCATACAAGGCTAGCTCCCCCCATCCGGTCTTAACAACAACCAGTTGTTTTCTCAGCCTCTTATCCCTTTTGCCTATAGGGCTTATGGTTACGAGACTGCACCCTAAGTGGAGTTTTCTTCGGGCCGAGTGCAGCATATGCCGAGACTTGCCAAGAATGGCCGAGACACTTCAAATTCCCCAGGCACTCTTGGCTCAACCGTGTACATCGGCGCCTTGGTCAAATGATGACTCCTTAGAAGAGACCCTCGGTCGTCTAATCTAAGTCTTAAGCTTAGATTGAAAATCCAAAGTATCTCCCCTGGATGGGCTTTATTGACCCCAATTCTCCATGACTCAGGTTCCAGGGGCGGTGTAACCTTTTCCCTGAGCCATGCAATAGGTACCCCCTTCTATGACGCACTTTAGGTCTTACATTTGCCTCTTACGAAATTTTGATTTCGCGAACTAGGGTGTACGCCATAGTTGGTTTGCCTTTGTCTGATTAATTTGTTGATTCTTTTGCATGTAAATTCTTTTGTAATTTCACAATCATATATTTATATTTCATAATATATTCTCTTCTTCTGCATATCAACTTCCTTTCGCAACCTCATCTCTGCTATTCATAAGAAAGATTTTTTTTTTTTTTTTTTTATCTAAAAATGAAATTATTATTAATTAATTAATAATCATACAAAGGCCTTGGTGGGTAGCCTAGCAACAAGCTGGGCTCCAACACCTTTTTGAATAGCAACACCTAGTCTATGAAAAATAAAACTACCAGAACCACTACTAGCATCATTACTAACTAGACAATTTTTCAAGCGCTTGAAAAAAACATAAAGTATCTTCGCCAAGTTCTCCCAAAGTAGAGAAGGCTAAAACACCCAGACCATAGCCATGTGAAACACATTTGTCCAAGTATTTAGTGTGTTTACGCGAAACAGCACTCGAAATAGCTTTTCCTGGAACGAAGGAACGAATTCCTTCACCGGTGAATGGCGAGACACCCGTGACATCCATACAGACATCTTTCCCATTTCCCAGTTTGGAACAAGAATGTCAGCCGGACGTAAATCCTTACCATTATCAGACAGAAACCCCAGAGAAAACTCCTTAAACACATGCACACCAGCCTTGTAACAAACATCAACGATTATATCACGTACAAGATCATGTCGAAACTTAATTCCAACATCTTTAGCACAATGAAGCGCATGGTCCCCAAATATATCCATAGATCTGTTACAACTAGAGAACAAACCATTCTCAACAAACAATGGGATGCCAAGACGATAACAAAGAACAGCTCTGAACTGTCTAGGCGCGAGGCATTGGTTAAGACCACTAAACCCAACTTACATTTCTCGTCTTCCTCCCAATTTTTTCTTTGACAATCAACAACTACATTTATTCTTTAAGTCTCTTACTTCTGCTACTTTCTGCCTCTGCATTTTTGAATTTTCCTGTCATTTTCTTGTCTGTTGCGAAGCCTTCGCCACCTCCTATCTTCATCATTTTTTGGTTTCGCAGCATTTCTTCCTCTCTTTGTTCTATTACATCTACCATTAATCTTTCACCTCTTTGTTTTTCTTTGATGTTGTGTTTCCAATTCTTCTTCTTCGCAGGATTCTATATCAATTTCATAACACTTCTTTCCTTCAACCCAATCTCCCTTTATGATGCCAACACCAGTGGGATGAGGGAATTTGATACATTGATGGAAAGTCGATGCCACACCTAAGATCTCATGTAACCATGATCGTCCGATCAACGCGTTGTATGGTGATTCCACATCAACTACACAGAATAAAATTTCAGAAGATAATCCTTTCAGTGGAATTCGCATATGAACTTCTCCTTTTGGATTATTTGCAGTACCATTAAAACCATAGATTTTGTACGTTGAAGGTATTAGATCTTCATCTTTCCCTCCCATAGTTTTATAAGTATGATAAAAAAGAATGTTCACGGAACTCCCAGTATCAATCAAAATTCTGTTGATTGCCCATGAATTCTCAGCTTCATCATCTTCATCCTCGCTAGGTTTTGGGTTGATCTCCAATCTTACCACCAATGGGTTGTCATGCATTTCTCCACCCTCGGGTACTTCTTCTGCGGTAAAAGAGATAGTCTGCTTTTGCCATTCTTCCAGTGGCGATGTCTTCGCAATGTTCATTATTTCTCTATCATCGGCATCTCTTGCGAAAACCCTACTGAGAGTGTTATCGTGAAAATCTTCAATCGTCTTGTATGAGTGTACGATGGAGTTACAAAACAGATTCTTTTCCTTTGTGCCAACTTCAATCACAAATGTTTCTCTTTCTTTTGCCGTATTTGGCTTGTGAATATCTGGAGGAGGTGGTAATGCTTGAGTTTGCATTTGTCCTACCAGAAAGTGATTTAATTTTCCCTGATCTATCATCCTGAGAATGATTCTCTTTATATTTATGCAGTCATTTGTTGTATGTCAATGTAAATGATGATAAGAGCAAAATTTATTACTTTTGTAGCTTGGAGGTGGTTCACTCCCCATATTCCACGGTGCAGGTATGTTTTCCATTAGGATTATAGCTTCCCATATCTTCTCCACACTAGCATTCAAAGGTGGCATTTTGATTTCTTCCCATATTATCTTTGGATTTCGCTGTCCTCTATGAAAATTTTGCCTCTGACCTCCATAAGTTCCTTGCGGCTGATGACCTCCATACGTTTCTTGTGGCTGATCAAGTCTTTGGATTTTGTTATTTCCACCACGGCTATGGAAGTTTCTCTCTCTCTCAAATTCTTCTTGATCACGGCTCCCCATAGCTACTAGCTTTTGCTGTCCATCTCCCATTACCCTCTATTGTTGCCCTTGCGAGGTGCTCGCCACTGTATTTATTAACTTGGGTAATAAGCTTGCATTCGCTTCTCTTGAACTTGTGTTCGCAATGGGGTATGATTCCATCTCATTATTCTTTTCCTCCATAGCAATATACTCCTCTTGTAGTTCTCGCAACTCAGTCATTGTGATTGTATTTTTGATTCTAAAATTCTGAATGTATAACAGATTGGTTGCAAACATAGCATTGATGAATGATAGAATGAGATATCTTTCGTCCACACGACCAGCCATATCACTACATATTGTCTTCCATCTCACAGTTAGGTGCTTCAAACTTTCGCCAATCCTTTGCTTCAGCCCAAATACATCTTCAATTCCAGGTCGCGAGGAATTGTTACTTATATATGCTCCTAAAAATATAGCCTGCAAATGGTTGAAAGATTTTATAGTGTTCTTTGGCAAACCTTCAAACCATTTTAACGCCTCTCCTGTTAAACTTGATGTGAAATACTTGCATAATATTGCATCATGGTTCTCCCATTGTAGCATACATCTCACATAAGCTTTGATGTGTTGGACTGCACAAGTTGTTCCATCAAAAATGCTGGTTAATGCAGGTAAATTTCATTTTGGGGGTATTCCTCCTAATTGTACTTCTTGTGTGAATGGAGTTTTCGCAGCTTCCTCTATGGCTTCATCTAATTGTCTCTTACCTCCTCCTCTCTTATTATTTATCATTCCTCTCATTTTCGCTAACTCTCTCAAAATTTGTTCATTTATACCAGAATTTGGATCCATTGGTCTTTTCAACTCCACCTCTCTTCTCCTGCGCTCATCTCTACTTTGACTTCCTTGTTCATCATTTTCTTCTCGTCTTTCTCTGCGATCTTCTCTTTCACTTCTTTCATTAATTCGCACACCGTCGTGTCTCTCATTTTCTCCTCTTTGCCGTCTTTCAGTTCTCCTTTGTACTCTATCATACTCTTCATTGATATTAGCATTATTGCGGTTTCGCTCACGCCTCCTTTCTCGATTATCATGGTTATTCTGTCGAATTGCCTCTTGTAGCTCTTGTTCTTCCACTTCTGCTCTTAGTCTTTCTCTCTCGCGAGCTAAATGTGTTTGTTCAGCATAGTGTCTTTCAATTTCATCCTCAATTGCTCGTTCATTTCTTTGTATTTCTCTCTCATGTAAAATTCTCCTTCCTTCTTCCTAATTTTCTTCGCCATCTTGATTATTTCGCCCCTGACGATGTCTGTTTCCTTGAATTCTATCATTCTACTCATTTTGAAGAATTTCAGCACGTTGAATATAACGATCTTCCAATACTTCTCTTCCTTCGCAACGTTCTTCACTTGGATTTTGTATTCCCTCTCGAGTTTCTTCATTAGCACTTTCTATAGGTAAATTTTGTCTTATTTCTTCTCTAACTGATCTTGAACGTGATCTTGTAGTGCTTCTTGACCTCCTATTTTGTAATCTTATGTTTTCCATCCTCAATTCATGATTTTGCCTTGTAAAATTCGCACGTTCTTCTGCTTCTAACCGCCTTTCTTCATGTATTGTTTGTCTCAATGCCTCTAATGCTGTAATCTCTTCATTTTCATGAATTGTCCCTCCAATTACTTCTTGGTCTCTCTCTTCTTGTCCATTTCCTCCTAATGCTCTTCTCCCATTTCATCTACAGAGTCTGACGGCCAAGTATGTACACTCACTCTGTCGTAATCCATAGTTCTATTTTGTACTGGTGGTGTACGCTGAACTGGCGGTGGAATTTGATCTCCTCTATTGTTCCTTGTATTCATTCTTGAAGATTCCCCCATCTCATCTCTCCTTTCTCCAGCAAGTCTCCTACTCCTTCTAACGGTTGTTTATTGTTTTGATGGATGTCTTCTTCTAACCATTTTTCAATCTTAATGAATTGTTGAAAATTATATGAAACTCCTTCCCTATTATTCCAAATTCTTTCAAATCACAATATCAATCTTCAATCAGTCCCTGTTTCTAGCGCCATATGTAATTGCAGGAAATCCTACAATACACACCTCACAAGAATTCATAATATCTAACACATATTTAAGATCAATAACCAATTTCGTTATTAATTGAGTTAGAAATTTTACAATAAGGAAGTGAAATCAAGAATGTTATTGCTACTCTAGACTTTCTCTCTCCTCTGAACTTTCTCTCTACTCTCTAAAAAGATCTCCCCTTTTCATAAGCCTATTCGGCTCTTTATATAGGACATTACATAATGGATGACATCTAAGTTGTCCTTTATTTTCGGATCTGACTTGCGACATTCTCGCAAGTGTAAAAATGTAAAACCTCGCAAGTTGTCCTAAATCTCGCTAGGTCTTCATATCTTTCTCGTGTTCTGGCTGTCGTCATCCATTGCGTCATTTATATTACTCGTCTGTGATGTCTTCGCAATGTGTCGTTTATGGATTTCGCAAGGGCGTGGTGTTGCGATATTCTAATCCTATAGTCTCTGAAACTGAAAGTGGGAATGGGTGAGCACATCATCCCTAAAAGGGGTACCCAGCAGAAATAACAACTAACTTTCGAGTAATCACTAAAATGATTTAAAGTCAATGCAGGTTTTACTAAAAACCGTTAAAACAGGAAAACATATAAAGCATAAGTAAAATAATAAGTTGTACTGAAATATAAAGATCTACCAACCAATTATTCGGCAAACATTCACAACATAAATAATAGTTGAGCGAAGTCTTCCTTCGACTGTTGCGGAAGCTTCAATGATCATTAAAGTACCATGAGGTTTTCCGTCCTCGAAGTCATAAATGATAAGTACCTTAACAGTACCTTATTCTACGCGCACTCTACATAGCAAGTATCTAAAGAGATCTAATGGTGTTAACGTTATAGCCGATGGAAGAACTTTAACATGAAGAACCCTATACCTCTCGCATGTCAAATCCAACAATCAGACATAAGATTCTCAACATCATTCTCTCTAAACACCAAAACATAATATAATAGCTTTTGAAAGTAATTTAAAAGAAAGAGTAAACATCCATGTATGAGACATGCGTTGCTCCCGTACAGAAATAGGGAAAATATAATGGTCAAATTAAAACCATACCTATATAATATTCAACCTAACAAGGACTATCTAGGTTTGCTTAAATTAGGTATAACATTTGGGGGCACACATCTCACACCAATCAAAAGGAAACCTTCTCTCTTTCATGCTAACAAATAATAAAGAATGTAACCGCTTTCCAGTCAATGGAAAGAATCATATTTTAAAAAAATAAGTAAATACTCCCAAAACACAGATATTAGTTATTTCTAAAGATCCAAGCCCATCCCAAAATGTAAAAGAAAACTAGTTTGTATTACACACAGATAATACATGCATACACTATCATATAGTAACAAAGATATGCATGGATTTCACAAAAGATAGATTTATAAAACAATAATGAATACAAGAGAGTTCGTTATCGACAAGCCTCGCATACCTTGAGATCCATAATCCACTGGTTCATTCTTTAGATCGATCGTTGTTAATAAAGATCAATTGTTAATCACACAAGCACTCTAATGATTAGCCAAAAGTCTCATACAAGGATCATAACACAATCTCATACAATTCTCTAGTTATAGGCTAAGTGAATTATCTAATGGTTCTAAACCCATTTATGATTTTACACCTTTTCATTACCTATCTTTAGCATAACAAAGGTTTACTAATTCCATTAGGTAGAATCTATAGTCCAATTAATAAGTCTAAAGAGTATCTACAACTTTGTAGAAGGAACTAAAGGTAAATTCGGACCATAAGGGTCCAAAGTATCAAACTAAGAAAGCTAGGCCTAAGCCCAAGTCCACTAAACCAAGTCCATTACACAAGCCCGGTCAAACTGGTCAACTGAAAGTCTCTAACGGTCAATGGGGTTGTCTAACAGTAAGCGTCAGTCAAAAATCAAGTAAAGGTCCACTGGTCAAAGGAGACAAAGGTCAACTGGTCAAACAAAAAGGTTAACTCGGTCAAATCAGATTCAAATATGAATCAGGTCAAATGGTTCAACTCAGTCATATAGACTGATTCAGATGAGTCGACTCAGTCAGACAAACTGAGTCAGACAAAGCAAGATCTAAGTTAAACATCTAACTCAGCTAACAAGAGAAGAACAAAGCCAAACACTTTAATGCATAATCAAAACATAAAAGCAAACAGGTAATGTTTATAATCCTTCTAACTGTAATCTCCAACTATAACATCATTTATATCACTTTCCATTACAAATATAATGGCAGAAACTCATTGCCATATCCACTGCATACTTGCAATAATACACATATCTCTTGAATTCTAACAACACTGCCATCTTAGCTTCAACTGCAACACTCCCAAACTGAAGTTCAGCATTTCTATTTCTTCTCAGCATCACATGGCCACCGGCATCAACACCAACTAACCTTGGTTAACTCTAGTTGTAACATCTAACATTAATCACCAATTCCCATAGCCACAGCTACAACCCCAAATCATCTGGCACTGCATACTCAGAGCATAAATCAAATGCACCTGCAATTACCCCTACAATCTATACTACATTATCTTCATATTTGAAACTTCAATTCAACCTCAGCAGCCCATTCATATCACCCACAAAATCCATAATTCATCTTATATCTTAAACACAACCAATTACCACTGCATCTACGTGCAATTACAAACCAGCTCCACCTATTCTTCCAATAGCAGAAAACCATTACAAACCTTCACCGAATACAGCTACACTCCCCTCTACAGACTAAGACATCTTCATACTTCTTAAACTTCAGTTCAGGTAACTCTATATCTTTAACCTAAGTTTCTACCAGTTCAATTAAACTCAGTTTCCTCCATTCCTGTCACTGCCATTCAACTCAACAGTCAAACATCACCAGAACTCAACCCATCATTACCAACAACAAAGCAATACTCATTTCATCTTCTGCTCATTCTCTCAATTCAAACACACATACATTAAAACCACCAGCACCATTACAATCTGTATCTCCACTGGTATTTTCCACAAATTCACCACCACCAACATCACAGCTCAGCAGAATCACAGCACACCCCCTTCACGGCCTCAAGCCAATACAACAACCTGCAGAACTGCAAGCTTCCTCAAATTTCAGTACCACCATTTACAAGTCCACCATCTAATTCTTCTTCATACCATGTAATTCAACTTACAACCTTAACTTCTCAATTTCACATACCACAAACAATCATCATCATTTTCTTGTCACAGAATTCTAATTCCAAACCACTAACAGCTGCCTTAATTCTCAATTCATCTTCCTTCCAATAATAATCATCTAATTCCTAATTAAACTCAAACCCCAATTTCTAATTTAGGGAAGAACAGCAGAAACCCTAATTCCAAAGGAAACTTAAATCAACTTCCATGCAATCGACTTCACCTCAAATTAAATACAAACCCAGTCTACAATCAATCAAATCATAACAATTTCATAAAAGAAATTCAATAAATTAGAACCCTAATTTAACTTACCCTTTTTCCTGATTTCCAGAACTCTATCAACAGCACAACTATCACCTTCACCCTCAATTCAACAACTACGAGCTTTATACAAACTAATCTCGAGAGACTCGAGCTCAAACCACTGAAGATGAATTCGACACAAAAGAGGAGAAGAAGAATAGGGAAGAAGAAAGAAAGAGAATGAATTCTCTTCGACACGTTGGGTGGTGATAAGGCCAACAGAAATGATTAAGGCACCCAGAAAAAATATAAGGGCAGCCAGGTCGGTCTAAGGTACCCCTCATACTAATCTGATGATAACTTATGCATCCAGTATCCGAATGACACGTTCGAGTAGTCTAATTCGCATAACTTTTTGAGGTCTATCTAGTGATACTAGTTTCGTCTCTAGATCATTGTTAGATTAATTTTTATTGATTAACGTTCGTCTTTAATTAATCGAGTCACTATCGGCTACATAGTCTCTTGACCGGTCTAATAGAGTTGACGAGCTTGCGGGTCCTTACAGATTAATCTTCATTTCTTTCGTCTCGCTTAGCCTCAGACTCACTTACTTCCTCTTCGGATTCTTCATCTTCTCCATCACTATCCAAAATGTCAGGAATAGGTTCATTGTCAGGAACCTCCAGAAATCTATACTTTGAGAAAGGAATGTTATTCTCAATACAGACTTTCTTAACAACGGCTTCACGAGCACAATTAGCTTCATTACTATTATTTGAAACCATAGTGACGAAGTTCTTCTTTAATTGCTGGTACTTGGAGTTGCGAGCAGATAACTCTTTTTTTTTCAGAATATAAGCGAGCCTTTAATTCTTCAATTTCTTAAAGATAATCCTTCTCCTTCTCTGCGAAATATGAATAAGCAAGTTAGGAAAGAAGAAAATGTTATTCTCAAAGAAAAGACAAGTATTAAAAGAGCAACATATGACCTTCATAGTTGGAAACAATATCTTTAACCAGTGCAGAATGTTCAGTTTGAAGGCTCACGTTTACAGCTAAATTCTTCCTAGCATCGTTCAGAACCCTAGCAGCCCAAGTAAATTCGGCTTCACTTTCTATGAGAAGTTGGGAGCGAACTAAATTTCTCTCCTCAATAAGTACATTCTTTTCGCTCAAAGCTGAATCACGTTCTTTCTGAACTTTAATAATAGATTCTTGGAATTTTTCTAGTGCTTTAGCACCCTTAAGAGCAACCTCATCTTTATCACTAATAAGCTTATTCTTCTTCGTCTCCAAGATATGAATTGTTTCTTTACTCTCCTGAAGACGGCGTTTAAAGTTGTTAATTGTATTCAATGAGCTTCTGTGGTCTTTTCTAAGAGCAGCATATTTCAGTCTTAACTCTTCCAAACTCAAACTCTCAAATCCTCGGATAGGGTAATTATTTAAAGAAGAGTTAAGATGTTCTAAAGAATTTCATCATCGGGGAGATTGGCTGCCTCATCTGACAAGTTATAAATGTCTGCGAATACAACAAAATAAGAAGTGCAAATTATCGCAGAGGAATAGAGGAATGGGGAATGTAAAGATTACATACCAATGAGTTCATCATTTCTTTCTCGGACTCTGCGAATCAGTCCAGAATTGGTTGAGTTCTCGGCTTTAAGTCTGGTGTTTTCTGTCTCCAGCTTAAGGAGTCTCCTCTGATAATCTGAAGAGATAACATAGGATAAACGGGCTCCCTGCGAGAACACAAAGAAGATATTATAGATAAGAATAAGGCAATACTAAAGAAAAGACAAGGAACAAAGTTGCAAATATTACCAAGGAACTAATTGTAAATTGGAGATTTGGATTTATCGCAGAGGCAGATCCGCGAAGAGATGGATCATCCAAAGTAGGGGCATCGCAGATCTTGGAGACCATTTTAAAGGCACGGTTTACCTCCTCATTATTAACAGCAGTCAAAAGATCCCCAGCAAAAAGATTAGACAACTCTTTCAGAGAGGAGGAGACTGATGAATCTTCAGGAGTATCGTCATCACTAGATCCCGAGTTGGAGGAAGAATCGTATCTTTTAAGCTTTCTGGAAAGGTCATCCGTTGAAGAAGTCATTTTGGACGAAGATTTAGACGCGAGTTTTTTATAAGACTTCTTGCCTTTACCCGAAGTATCAGCACTCAAAGACTTCACCTACGTGAATAATTAAGATAAGAAACAGAGGCAACTAAAATAGAAAAAAATGTTTCTTACTTTCTTATTCTGTGAAGTTGATACATCATGCGAATCCTTGGCCCTTTTAACAACCTGTGTGGAAGGGAGTGGTACTTATATAAAGATAGATTATCAAACTTCGGATGGTTCAAATTGTGCGAGATTAAGATCACATACCATTTTTTTCTCTCAGTTTCGGACAGTTAAAGCTTCCAAGGTTGATAAGAAGAAAATTTCTCGGGAAGAGGAAGATTAGAGCCATCCTCAGCCTTACCAGCAACATAGGGGCTTTATAGAATGGCAGGGCAATTAAGCCATCTTGAATCATTAGATATGCAAGCTGTACTATTGGATTTGTCATTCCAGTCAACATCTCGCATGATCTTCTTATCTTTAGTGATACCGTATTTTCTTCTTAAGCGAACGTCCCATTTAGTTGAATTACTTTTCATAATCCCAACATAGTAATTTTAGAAGAAGTTATCAAGAGTATATTCGGTAGAATCGATGATCTTATCACGATATGATTTGTTTCGCACTTCATAAGAATAAGAGGTCTCTAATCCGGCTGCGCGACGAGAATATTCCAATGCTATTCTAATCGCGTCACCACTTAGCTGGAATATTCCTCGTGCGAATCGATCATCAGCAAGAATTTCATAGAATAAGGGAATTTCTGGGTTATACAGGGGAATTGGAAGATTATTCAGAAGTTGTCCTAATAAGACAATAACTCTTTGATTGTTCCATTGTTCAGAGTTGATCAAATCAAGGTTGAGTTTGGATGAATAATCAGATGATGAAGGAAGAGAAAGTGAATAACCTCTTGAATTGAATTCTTCCTTTAACCTGGTGAATTCTATCTCCATCTTCTTACCAGCTGGAGCCATTAAAGGATGGGAATGAAGAAGAGTGAAAGTTATTAGATAAAGATCAAGATCAATAAAATCAATAGCAGAGAAGACGAAGTAAGAAGTAAAAAGAAGAAAGAAGAAGACGAAGGAAGATATATAGGAGAAAATTAATAAGGTTCGTTTTTCAAGATTTCATTTCATTAATGCGAAGAATGAATGGATAAAAACAGGCGGTTAAAAGGACGTGTCAGGTAATGAATGGTTAAGGAAACACACGTAAATAAAGAAAGCTGGAATTCCGAAAGACTGTCGGCAAAGTGGAATACGAAAAGATACGCATGTGCGATATTATAGGATAGGAATATCTCATATCGTTCACTCTTTAGAGTAAGCGAAATGAGAAGAGGAAAAATGTAGGAATGGAATATCGCACAAGTAATGAGTATGCGAAGTGAAGACCATCTAATGTAATCGAGGACTATCGCACATAGTATAATCAAGATTACGCACTGGATGATGTCAGCAGAAGTCACGAGTATAGTGTGATGGTCTATGCGAATTATAAACTGTGCGAGAATGAGTAAATGTATATGAGCGAATGTAACGCACAGTAATTCCGAAAATAATGGATCTCTTAGCTGTCATCCACCATGTAGAACCCTATATAAGGGGAAAGAGTTATCACACCTAGGGGGTCGACTTGAGTGTGTGTTAGACAAGAAACTTAGAGAGAGAAAGTTTTATTTGGAGAGAAAGTTAAGTCATTGTAATATCTTGTAACCAACTTGAATCTTAATAATCAATAAAGAATTCTATTATGATCACTTAGAGTCTTGTTTAGATAAATTGGGATGTGGTTGTAGGATTTCCTGCAACCACAAAACTAACACTAGTCCAGAAGGGGCTATAAATGACGAATGAAGTCTGTTATAAAACATGGTTTATAACGGTTTTTATCTGTTATTCGAACCGTTATTTATTTGGTGTGACTCTTTATAAATGACAAACAGAGAGCGTTATTGAATATGACGAACACAATTTGTGACTTAAAGTCACATATAGAATCTGTTATTAATTACCACGGTTATTGAATGTAAAATAAAATAACAATTATTTTCGTATAAAAATAACGGTTGGTATCCCTCTGTTCCGTCATTTTCTGGCTGATTCATACTTTTGATTTTCATATCTGATATATCTGAAATTCGATGAGATTCAAATTCAGATTTGGGGTCTAATTTTGGTTAAATTGAATTAGTCAGTTAGAAATTAAAATTATAATTTCAACTGTATTTGAAATCGACTTTTATTAATTAATTATCCAAAATAACAGCCAATAAAATAAAACTTTCCAATACAAAACAAAAGATAAATACTAGATATTGAACATTAGAGTTGAATTCAATCTATTTTCTCCATGTCATTCTAATTTGGTCGCTCTCCTACAGGAATGTCACCTCTTAAAAACATCCCTAAGTACTGCATCATCTCTATCACATAACGTCTCCCTTGGATCAATGATTTGATCAATCAACATCTTTGCACTATCAACATATGCAAATGCTACCGGTATTTGCATTAAGTTCCTTGTAGGATCAGAATATCGCGACATCAATACTTCGCAAGATTAATAAATAATGATATTGTGAGGGAGTCACAGAGAAGTAAAATAAATGACGCAATGAATGACGACAGCCAGAACATGAGAAGAATGTGAAGACTCAGCGAGATTTAGGAGTGTCGCGAGAATTGGTTTATGTACACTTGCGATATTTCGCAAGACATTCCCGAAAATAAAGGACAGCTTAGCTGTCATCCACTGTGTACTACCCTATATAAAGGGTTGAGTAAGTCTGTTGAAGAGAGAGTTCTTTTGAATTGTTAAGCAAGTCTTTAGGAGAGAGAAAGTTTTAGAGTGATTGTAATTCTTTAACTCATTTCTATTTCATATTGTAAAGATTCAAACATTTAATCAATAGAAATCACAATCATTCATCTAAAAAATGACTTAATTATGTAAATTCTAATGAGGGGTGTAGTGTAGGATTTCCTGCAACTACATAATGGCGCTAGAAACAGGGATTGAGTAGAGATCAACCTTGTGAAATGAAAGAATCAGGAGTAACAAGAAAGAAATTTCGCATAATTTTCAACAATTTACTAAAATTGAGAAATGGCTAGAAGAAGGAATACATCAGAACAACCAACAATTGTAAGAAGAAGCGGGAGATTAGCTGGAGAAAAGAGAAATGAAGTAGGTAAACCATCAAGAATAAACGCAAGAGATAGAGAAGAAGGTCAAATTCAACCACCAATTCAACCAACGCCAAATAGAGTAATAGATTATGATAGGGTGAGTGTGCATACATGGAGATCAGATTCTATGGAAGAAAGAGAAGAAGTGCAACAATTGATAAATAATGGACAAGAGGAGAGAAATCGAGAAGAAATGGGAGAAACAACTCATAGAAATGAAGAAGTCGCAGCATTAGAAGCATTGAGGCAAACAATACATGAAGAAAGGCGATTAGAAGCGGAAGAACGTGCAAATTTGACAAGGCAAAACCATGAGTTAAGAATGGAAAATATGAGGTTGCAGAATAGAAGGTCGAGAAGTAATACCAGGTCAAGATCAGGATCGGTTAGAGATGATATGAGGAGAATATTACCTGTAGAAAATGTTAATGAAGAAAATCTAGAAAGAGAGCCAAATATCGGTGAAGGATGCTGCGAAAGAAGAGAAGTGGTGTGTATTCCACGTCCTGAGATTTTACAGAATGACCAAAATGATGGAAATCAAGGAAATAGGCAGCAGAATGGTCCAATTGGTGAAGAAAATCAGGAAGAAGGAAGAAGAATACTGCATGGGAGAGAAACACAGAGGAAACAAAAGGAGATTGAAGATGACATCGAAAAGCATTATATCAAACAAGCACGTCTAACTTGCGAAAGGGAAAGATTAAGAGTAGAAATAGAAGAACGGGAATTGGAGGAAGCAATTCGGCAGAACAATCATGACAATCGAGAAAGAAGGCGCGAGCAAAATCGCAACAATGGAAATATTAATGAAGAATATGAAATAATACAAAGGAGAACTGATAGACAACCAAGAAGAGAAAATGATAGATACAATGGTGTGCGAATTCGTGAACGAGATGAAGGAGAAAGTCGCAGAGAAAGAAGAGAAGAAAATGTTGAACAAGAAAATCAAGGTAGACATGAACGCAGAAGGAGAGAGGCAGAGCTAAAAAGACCAATAAATTCGAACCCTGATGTAAATGAAAAAATCTTAAGAGAGTTGGCAGAGATGAGAGGAATGTTGAACAATAGAAGAGGAGGAGGAAGAAGACAATTGGATGAGGCCATTGAAGAGGCTGCGAAAACCCCCTTTACACTAGAGGTGCAGTTAGGAGGAATACCCCCAAAGTGCAATTTACCCGCATTAACCAACATTTTTGATGGAACAACTTGCGCAATAGAACACATCAAAGCGTATGTGAGATGTATGCTACAGTGGGAAAATCATGATGCCATATTGTGCAAATATTTCGCATCAAGTTTAACGGGAGAAGCACTGAAATGGTTTGAGGGTTTACCAAGAAACACAATCACGTCATTCAACCATTTACAAGCTATATTCTTATGGGCATATATAAGTAACAACTCCTCGCGACCAGGAATTGAAGATGTATTTGGGCTGAAACAAAGAGTTGGCGAAAGTTTAAGACACTTAACTGTGAGGTGGAACACAATGTGTAGCGAAATGGCTGGACGAGTGGATGAAAGATATCTTATTTTATCATTCCCATACTAAAATTTTTATCATAGAAATATAGTAAAATACAATAAGGTAATAATAAAAATTTGAAATATGATAAAATTTTTGAATATTCTCTGCTGTTATATTCTGATTTATTATGTAGTTGCAGGAAATCCTACACTACACC
>JAJJWW010006104.1:0-28853 GCA_023531295.1 Papaver armeniacum | reverse complement strand
GCCAACTCGGTCAAGGCTCGGCCGAGTCGGGATGAGTCATCGAGTTAACTCGGTGATGTCGGCTAGATTTAGTCGGACACAATCGAAGCTAACTCAAATTGATTTGGTCTTATTGCCAAGGCCTAAGCCATTTTGCGAAGGCCGGAGTTTGTGTTGCACCAGGATGATGCATCACTGCTTCACTTCCAGCCAACACCACACTGCAATTCAGCTAAAAACAACTTCATCTCGAAACCATTCTTGGATCATGCCACTTCTAATCTGCAGATTCTTTGAGCACAAACTAGCTAGATCACTACAGTTCATACATTCTCTTCCACCAACACCAGTTCAATGCAACCATGTAACAACATCATCTTCTTACCATTCTGCTCCTGTAATTGTCACAAATAAAATCACCTGCAACAACATTTATCAATTATTGCCTCAGCAGCTCATACCCATCAACATTTCTTATTCCCCTCCAGTTCAACTGCACCAATATCCCGCGGCTTCAACTCCAGCTGTTGCAATTAGTTCAACATATCAATTTCATCTGCATTATCTCATCTCAGACTCTCTGTACTAGTACCTGCCATTTCAATTCGCAGCTCAACTCAATTACAATATCCTTCTCTCCCTGTATAACAACACAACCACCATAATGGGAATACACAACAACAACTCAACTTCAGCTGCCACATTAGTGTCATAACATTTTCAGCTCAGCTGCACAAGCCAGACTGCCAATGCTCCATCTTAGTCACAGATTCAACACCACCATCATCTGCCAGTCTTCTTCTCTGTTTAACCATCTCAGCTACAACTCCATTCTATGATCTTCTCTGTCTCGGCAAAACACACACTAACTCCCATTTCCAACAGCTGCAATGCCAACCAGTTCACAGCTCAAGCCAACCTGCAATCCATTACTACACTTTAACTGTAGCTGTAAGCAATAGCTGCATCAACTGCAATACTTCAACCCTCATCGCAAAATCACCACCAACAATCTTCCTTCTGCAATATCATTTCCTGCACTTCATTGTCTTGTCTTGCCTAGCCATTGCGCTAACAGCTCACCCATTGCAGCTCCACCAATCTACAGCCTTTGACCACCAACAGAGCTTCATCACTTCAATCACTGTGAACTACAATCAACATCACTGTCGATTGTATTAAACTGGTTCCCTTCACAACTGCATTAGCTCAAAGCTCAATCTCCCCTGCAATCTGGTTAAGTCACTCCATACTCATCTGTTATGCTTCTCCATTTTAAACTCAAAACTCAAAACTCAGACAACCACCCAGATCCCAAATAAGACAATCATCTCCAGCACCTGCTTACTAGTTCAGTCCATTGCATCCATTGCAATTCATTGTCTTGCATCTGTAGCTTCAATTCAACAACTGCAACTCCATTCTCTCTATAAACCTTCCCATTCGCCATTTACAGTACCAGATGTATCTTCTCAACTCCATATTCAGCTCTAGTTCCCATGACAATCACCATAGCAACATCATCTTTACTGTCTTCATTCAGCTCAAATTAGCTTCACCAACAACAACCAATCATCATAGATAACCCTAATTTTCATCATTCTTCTCATACATCACCAACAATAACAATTCTTCGTGGCTTCTCAGATTCAAATCAAACCCAATCTTATACATAGACAATATTCATCAACCCAATCTCTTTGATTTCATATTCAACAGTAGCAGATACATTCACCACAAACCCATTGTTCACAGAACTTGAATTTTAGTTCCCATCTCACTGTAATTTTGAATTCCTATTCTTCAACAACAAACCCTAACTTCTTCTCGGTTTCTTGCTTCAATCGATGGCAATAACTACAACTTCATCATCTCACAATTTCAGCCATTAAAATCTCTCTTTTCTGTCGATTTCTCTTCCATTTAAACTGAGCATCAACAGATCCATCTTCTCCTCAATCATCAGCTGTAACAGCATACTCAAAACCCATACCAATTTCGTCTCTGAATCTCACATGGTGCCCCCTCACAGACATGGTCGATAAAGAAGAAGAGCTAATGATTTTCTTCTCTGAAATTTAGGTATTTTGTAGGAATTTGGATTTATCCACCCCAGCTGGTAGGATAAGGGCCACCTGTTCAGAAATGGCTTGTCGGTTTCAGGAAACCGACGAACTATTCGGTTCTTTGCTCAACTGTCAGTTGTGAGGAACTGGCAGTTCATTCTTCACCGCCTTCTCGTGCAATATAGCCCGTTCCAAATAGCAATTGCTCATAAAACAATGCTTACACCCCTTTATGCTCCAAATGGACGTTTTCTCATTCTTTTGCTCATAAGGACTCCATTGCGCCTAATAACTCAAAACTAAACATAAGAGATGCAATTCACAAGGATAATAACAAAGAAAGCATAAATACTAGATATAAAATTAGGTGTTTTACAACACCTATCAGTAACTTAGATTGCAAACCCTGATTTGAAAACTATATAAGGGGAACTCTAGCAACTGGAAAAACTAATCCCCACACCTCCTGTGTGATACTAGTTGGTTTTGCTAGAGTCGATTCTCCTTTAACCTTAGGTTTCTTCTCGATACCATGTAGGTTAATGAGTGAAAGACTTTATTGGGATTGTGAAGCTAGACGAAACTACTTCTCTTGTAGTTGAGCAATCTGATCTTGCCATTTTCTATCGTGCGAGTTCAATTGAATAATTGACTTGAGATTATATCTCCTATAGGGCAAGATAAAAAGAAATCACAAACATCTTCGTCTCATCGTTTGTGATTCCAGAATATCTAGTTTCGCTACCATACGATTTAGATTATTGTGAGGCGATTGATAATACTAGGATGTTCTTTGGGAATATAAGTCCGGATTATCAATTAGTTCCTGTTCACCTTGATTTATCAAAAGACGGAACAAAACTCATAAGTTTATATGTGGGAGACAGATTTATCTATCACCGTAGACTTTTTTGTGTGATACAGATTTGTTTATTGAAGTCTTCGACTTTGGGTCGTAGCAACTCTTAGTTGTGGGTGAGATCAGCTAAGGGAATCAAGTGCGTAGTATCCTTCTGGTATCAGAGACGTAAGGAGCGCAACTGTACCTTGAATCAGTGTGAGATTGATTAGGGTTCAACTACACTCCAGACCGAAGTTGGTTTGTAGTAGGCTAGTGTTTGTAGCGGCTTAATACAGTGTGGTGTTCAATCTGGACTAGGTCCCGGGGTTATTCTTCATTTGCGGTTTCCTCGTTAACAAAACTTCTGGTGTCTGTGTTATTTCTATTCCGTATTATATTTGTTATATAATTGAAATATCACAGGTTGTGTGTTGTATCGATCAATTGTGAAATCCAACCTTTGGTTGTTGATTGGAAATTGATTGATACTTGGATATTGGTCTTTGGTACCATACAAGTTTATATCTCTTGTATTTGATAAAGACTCACAGATTTCTATTTGTTTGAGTATAGATCAAATCGAGAGAAAGAGATATTAACTCCTTGATATACTTTTTGTTAAGATTGAGTCTGACTGTCTAGTTGATTCTCTTAAAAGTATATTAGAGTTAGTCCATACAGATTGCTAATCGAAATATTGGGTGAGGTTGTTGTACCCCCGCTTTTTCATAGTTGTTCATATGTTTCAATTGACTTGGAAGTCAAACTATACAGCCAAGATTTGGATTTATCTTTCAGGGAGAAAGGAAATAACCTAAGTTTCAGTTCTTCATCATCTAGGTTTTTAATCCTTAAAGTACTACAAATTTCCTCAAAATCCGTAACATGGAAATATGGGTTTTCATTTTCCTTCCCTAAAAAGATGGGAGCATCTGTATGGTCCCAGGTTTTAGTTCATATGTTGCATCAGTTTCAGCTAACTTAATGCACAAGGGACGAGTGGTCCTAGTAGGATTCAACAAAGCTTTCAAAGTTGCCATTTCTGGTACTATGGAGTACTAGGGATATCTTCCTTAATGTGAGAAGAACGTCCAAAAATAGGACTCTCTAGATTAAGGTAATCAAGATTATTTTTTCCTAAAATAGAACTTCTAGGTTTTTAAAGCATAAACCGACCTAGAGCATCTATCTTACGTTCTTGCATACAAGATTTCAACGAAAATATGTGCAAGGCTGAGGTTTGTGGTGTTTCGGATGATAACTCCCAGAGAGTTCACCTTACTAAACCACTTGTTTTCCTAAAATCGGTGCCGAACGAAAATGCAATTGGTGTGTGCTTTTTTTTTTTATTTTTTTTTTACAATAAAAAAATACTAGAAAAAATAAACAAACAAATTAAAGAAAATTACAAGTCCAAAATAAGAAATTAACAAATTAACAAAAATAAAAGTCCATATAAAATAATATCTTTAGTTTCCTCCTTTTTTTTTTGGCAAGTTCGACTTTCACCATTTAGCTTCGAGTCAATCCTGCACAACAAAAATAAATAAATACCAAAGACGTAAAATAGAACAACAAAATCTAAAAATAAATAATAAAAATAAAATACAAAACCTAAAATAAAAATAAAAAAAATTAAAACCTAAATACAAGTCCGTGTCGACGGTGCCAAAAATTGATGTAATATTTACAGTGGTAAATAAGAGTTTGTTCAAAGACTTGTAGAGATTTTGGTTTCAGAATAATTTCTAATGCTAAAAATAAAGAAAACTAAATTGAAAGTGATATCAGGGTTTTAGAAATAACCAAGACTTCGGATTCCACTGCTACTCATGATTGAATGATAAAGATTTCAAGACTCTAATCAACTTTTAAGTCCTCTTTTTATCTTAACTCACTAAAAATCAGACAGATTCTCAAATATTACTTGTAAACCTTAAGCATAGATTATCAATATATTTAATCAAAGCATAACCTATCAAATTGAATGACAAATAATTAGGAAAATCATGCAAACAATTTAAATCTCCTGAAGCAGTGATTAAGTGAATCATATAATAAGACTAGAGAGAATAAAATAGCTACCCTTCAATCACGCGTAAGTAGCTTCATGCATTGCCTTGGTTACGAGGAAATTAGCTTCTCATGGTGAAAACACGCTCAAAAAAATTTTCCATTGCTCAAAGAGGAAACACAAAGGTGAAAAGGGAGAAAAATATCAAACACTAGCAAGAAATAGTTGCTAAAGATAGACAATCAGTTTCTGAAAGTCTTTTGCAATTACAGATTCAAAACGATAAATGTCTATTGTGGTTGAATAAAAGACTGTTCCTGTGACTGACTTAGACGGGTGTTTGTTCTTCGTGTTCTTGAGTTTCTGCAGCAGCAAAAACTTTTCCTGCAGCTCTTTTAATCGACCTAGCAGCTCATCAATCTCCTCTATCTTGACCCCAACTCTCGATACCCCCTGGTTAGGTCTTATCACCTCCTATTTATACACAACAGTCAAAATCTTTCGAGAAAATCCTTCTTTTCTTTCAACAAAAGTCTCGGACTTTTTTATTCTTCTCCTACGCATTTTCTGGGGTCTTTAAAACTTCCCTGAATTAATCTGAAATCTCCAAATATGTAAACAAATCCAATAGAGAATATATTCCTCACGTAACTTCCCAGTTAAACCCGCGAGATATTCTTCTCCCCGTTTTGTCGAGATTTTGTAGAAATCTTATTTTTTTCTTCGTTCATAAGACACATACCTTTCCTGTTTTAGGGAAACAGGTCATTCCAAGCTAAATCCCGTGAAATTCTCCAATAACAACTCGACCAAATTCAATGTAGAAACCTTCGCAGCTAAAAATACAATTTCCCGCCAAAAAGTTCTTTAAACGCGAAGAAGAAGGATGTCCCCCTAACTGTTCCTGGAGTGCCTTTAGCACAGGGGTGTAAATAGCTGTGAGGTGTCCCTTAGTAATTGAGGTGCCCCTTATCCAAAGTGAGAGTCTGAATAGCCGGTGTCCTTCGGGTGCTAATAACATTTTTCTAGGGTGTCTCCAGCATACTTCCGGGGTGCCTGTAGTACATCTCCTAGGTGCCTCCGGAGGTTCAAATGCCACTTTTTGAGCCAATTTCTCCGCAAGAGCTGATTTCTCCAAAAACAACTATAAAAACATAAAAAGCCAAAATAAGTACAAAATGAACACTAACAAAATAGATAATGGAGATCAAAATAGACACATAAATGCGTCTATCAATAAGCCTATTTGATTTCTGTTTAGATCAAAGATCAAGGTGAGGAAATCTGTTTACAATAGACAAAGCTAGCAAACCACATAAATCCGGAACTTACGACTCCCGAAGAGCATCCCAGATTCTTAACCACCTCTCAAGAGTCTTCAAAATATCAATTAAGATCAGTTTTCAGATATCTATCTTGAGGAATCACAAAGTCTGAGACGTAGAGAACTTTGTGATCACTATCTATCTTACCTGAAAGAGATTAGGAAAACCAAGATAACAAAAAAGCAAGATCAGGATACACGAACTATCAATGTAAAGATAGTTGGACCTAGCTTCACGAATCCTCAAAGCGAAATCTTTTAGTCGTAGACCTAATTATGTTTCTCAAAGGAAAACTAAGTTTATATAGGACAACTCTAGAATCAACTAGGATACAAAATGTCAGGGATTAAATTTCCTAGTTGATATAGCATATCTATTTATAGATTCTCAAGGACCACGGGTTGCTTAGAATTTAAACTAAGATAACTTGAGAATCAAGCAAACACTTTAGCTCTTGAAAATACAATATAAGAATATACACTAGGAACCGGTTCTGGAACCGTGTATAATGATTATTCGGTTTGGCAAGTATGCCAAAAAACTAAAGCAATTTGATGTTCATTTAAACACCTAAGAAATTAATCATGATGCACACATAAGTGTTTGAGACTTTGAGTGATCAATGAATTCTTAGAAGTGTTTGAGAGAATTCTAGTGATGCTAAACATATTTAAAAAATAAGTCTTAGTTGAGCATATACAAAAATCTTAAACTGAGACAATTGGTACAATGGTTCTTGAACCGTTAGGCTTGTTCGCGATTCAGGGGGGTAACGGTTCGCCAACCCTACAATACTACCGAACTCAGTTGACCACGGTTCGTGAACTGGGTTCATCAACTACTAGCCTTTAATACCAACTTTCATATTTCGGTTCACCACGGTTCGTGAACGGTCCCCAACTGAACTCGCGGTTTGCGAACTGGTTCGCCAACTTTCCTGTATTTCCGAAACTCATAAATCTATGTTTGAGAACTGGTTTGCCAACCTACCCTGAGTAGAAATATCAGAAAGTTCAATATTTCTCTCTTATGATGTTTGAAACATTCCCGCATGATGAAATCATTTGCGTGGGAAATTTTCAATTGATCCACAATTTAATTCACACAATAAATTATTTAGAACTAATATTGTTAAGGATCATTGAACATTTTTGCTTAAAATCATATTTCGAGATTTTTATAAAACAAGCTTGACTCGAAACTTCTTCTTTGCAAATCTACTAGAAGTCATACGACATCATCTCAAAAAGAAAGAATGGTACGATAGTTAGTAAAATAGAATGGTTCAGTCTTTACATACCCGATACTAGGGCTGTCAAAGGGTTCGAGTCCTCCAGGGTATCACTGGACCCTACTTATAAAAGTCGGGTCCGGTTCCTAACGTTTCCGGTTCTGGTTCCTAAATTTATGGATCCAAAACCGGACCCGTAAAAATATCGGGTACCCATTGGGTATCAAGAAAACTATAAAAAAAAACTCAAAAACTTAATATCTTTGTCTTTTTGGCTTGAGTCTAAATTATTTTTACAAAAATTTATTATTGTTTATTTATTAATGTATTAAATAAATATTAAATGTAAGAAAAAAAACGAGAAAAAAAAAACTAAGCCAAAACTAACAAAATACTTATAATTTTGCTAAAAAGATGAATAAAAGTTAGAATAACCGGGTACCCAACGGGTATTACCCGGTAGGATTCGGGTCCAATCGGGTAATTACCCGTCGGTTCCTAAGTTGTTAATGGGTTCAACTTTAGGACCCGGAACCGGACCTGTTTCTACAGGGTCCGGGTAATGGGTACCCATTGACAACCCTACCCGATACAGAAGTTCCCCAAATGTCTTCGTCGATCTTCAGTCTTCAAGAGTGATATCTGATACTCAACTACCCTAACCTGGTCCGAGACTTGACTTAGTAGACTAGAAATCAAGATATAGTTTTTATCATCTAACATTGATAACAAGCTTGAGATAGCAAAATTTGTGGGTTCAACCGAGCAATTATCTAACACTTTCACCCTTAACCAAAACCTAATCTATAAATAACAATTACAATATATTAAGAACAAATCGATCAACAACTTCAAATACCCCGACAACAAGTTTAGGGTCCAACCACGGTTTAATAAGATAAGAGTCGACAAATCATTTCTATTTTGTTATTTTTGATTACTGAAATAGGTTAGAATCACTAAAAAAAAAGAAATTTATTTTAATTTTAGCCCTATCTACTGCTAGGTCAAACATGAATTTCCTAGTCGCATATGTTTTTGTTCTTCGCAAATTAAAAAAAAAAAACATATACAATTAGGAATAGTTCATACGACCTAGTCGTAGATGGATGATGTTCATCATATAGTTCATCTATAACTAGAACAGACCTAAATACTATTAGGTCAAATTTGTTAAATCTAGCTTTCTTTACATAATTGTATACAATTTTAAGGGAAAAATTGCCTAAACGTAACTGCAAATCGATTTGTATCTTACATAATATTAATTGCTTTGTCCCAGAATCACTGTTTTCCTAGACGATATTGCTAAATTGGGAAGGCATCATATGCGAATAAACGTTGGGGAAACATTGATCATATTTGAAGATTAAACTATCTCGATGGATGAAGATTATCTGGTTGTGACAGAGAATTACAAGCATTACCTTGTTCGAACGAAGGCATGACTTTGGAGTTTTAACGTGTTTTATTTGGTGGAAAAATATTTTGTTACAGTTTGTTGTTGATTAAGTTTCGGATTGATTAGTAAATCGTGTATGTAATTCTCTATTAGTGGTTCTATAATAAAATGGAGGTCGTATTTGTTTGGTGGATGTAGACAATAAACGCATAATGTATGTTATGTATGTTGTAATATCACGCTAAATCTATAAGCGATTTACTTAATTGTTGATCCCGAATTAGTAAAATCCTTATGGTGGAGGATTTGTTTTCACAAAATTAGTTTAATTATAAGTCTGATTATAGCCACATTCTTAAACGCGTGTTCACATGACATCTCAACCCCGTCATTTGATTTGATTTTAGAAATTATATACGGAATTCGTAACACTCGCAATACTTATACCAATCCTTAACTACTTGACCACTGGCGGAACTATATAGTGATTTGGGTTGGCTTAAGTCAGCCCAAAGTCCGGAAAAACTTACATTTTATAGTGTAGTTGTGTTTGGTTAAAAAAATCAAGCCTAAACAATAGGCTTAAGCCAGCCAAGCCCAGCCCAAGTCAAGTCAATTTGTTTTCAAGCCACCCAACATTCATTTTCTAGCTCCGCCAATGTACTTGACGAATAAGATGAAACTATCAAATTAACATATTCTTAGGAGGAGCCTGCACAAATATGGATTCCAACTATCCGATCCTGGCTCTTCGACGGGATACAGAGTGAGGCTCCATTGTACATGTTTTCTTGAAAGGCAGTTCGATGAATATTCTGTCCCGCCAACTATAGGCGTGGAAAGCGGACATTTTCTCCTTATGGTTTCGGGTTGTTGAATAATTACATGTTCATTATTCCTCTCCCTTTTTCTTTTGGTCTTTTCAAATCTTTATTTGCATCTACGCTTTCTCTTGTTTCTCCCTCCCTCTTGCTTTTCCTCTTCCAAAATAAAACCCTAATTCACCATGGGAGATGACGATCAACATCACACATCTGCACCCAACCCAGATTCTTCTTCTACTGCAACATCAACAACAATATCGACATCCAATCGTAAATCGGTTCATCAATCTCTTGGCGGAGGCGCAGGTACTCATTTCCGCATTTTCTCAGAATTCAATTTTATTTCATTACAATTATTATGTGGAACTGATAATCTATGGTTTGTGATTTTGTTCGATAGTATAATTATATTAGATGAATATCTCAGTTTAGTGCGAGATCTGGAATTGATTAGGGTTCAATTGGAATTAAGTAGCTATATTGATTTTGAACAGTTGCTGATGTACTTTTATGGAAACGATGGAGAACTGGGGCATTTGTTCTAGTTACTGCAACTACAATGTGGATACTATTCGAAATCGCTGGATACAGTTTGTTATCCTTTGCTGCTAATGTTCTATTGCTTTTGGTTACAATTCTATTCTTATGGGCAAAATCTGCTTCAGTTCTCAATAGGTAACACCTTTCTTATCTTGCATTTATCCGAAGGTTTATTCAATTATTTTTTGTAATCATTGCTTTGAAAACCATGTATATCCGTCAATACGATTTAATTTGAAGGCATGTTAATGTGAAACGATTCTTAGATTTAAGTTCATTGCTATTGTGTTATAGACCACTTCCCCCCCTTCCAAATCTCGAACTATCCGATGCTATGATTGAGAAATTTACAGCTTCAACTCAAGTATGGATTAATCGCATATTGGGTGTTGCTCATGATATCACTCTTAAGGGAGATTGGAGACTTTTCTTGAAGGTTTGATGCACTACTGCACAGTTGAAATAATTTTATTGAAATGCATATCTTGTTCAATTGATAATGTGGGTTCTTGGTTTTAGGTTGTAAGTGGTCTGTTTGTCGTTTCTTACCTGGGAAGTCTGTTCAGTTTCCTTACTCTTGCTTATTTTGGTAAGTTTAAAAAGACACTTTCTCAATCCCTGTTTTTGTGGATCATTTTGGATTCTGATTAATCCTTTCTTGTCTTCCGGCAGTGGTACTGATTTCTCTTGCAGTTCCTCCTATGTACCACAAGTACCAAGATCATATCGATGATAAGTTGAATGTTACTCACAAAGCGCTTTCAAGGCAGTATAGCAAAATTGATGAGAACATCTTAAGCAAGCTCTGTAAGGCACCAGTCAAGGATAAGAAGATTCAATAGAGTCGTTGTAAGTTCTTCAATGACACAATTGTTTGTGACTTTGTTCCTCTTTTTTGTTTACGGAACCAGGAACTAATACTAGGTGGGCTAAACTCAGAATATAGGATAAATGCAAGGGTGTTTAAAGGGTTTTTATGATTTTAGGGGGGTGGGGGCTAGTGCCAGGGTTAGTCGACCCTTGGCCTAGCCTCTGTTTACAAGGAAAGGTTTATGAGATTCACTCACACCATACTACATAGTGCATATGTAGCGTCTTTTAATAAAGGGGCAGTAATTGTTAGATAGAGTGTTGATTTAGGCTTTTGACACGAAATACTACAAAAGAAACATGGTGCAATTTGAGAAAATAAACTCTTATATGCAAACCTTTATACATTGATCATATACATGGTTGGTAAATGGTTTATTTTGGATTGTCAGTTGTTTCTTGATTTTGCATGTACCTTATCCTTTTCTGGCTTTTTCCTTCAAGGTTCTATGTTATTTTATGCAAAATGATGCTTATTATCCTTTAACATTAGGAAATTATCTGAAATAAATGTGTTGTCCATTTTCCCCCTTATAGGGAATGCAATATGGTGAGCAAGATTGCTGTATATTCTCCTGTCTATTTCACTTTCTCACCTATATCACTATACCCAAGAAAACATTATCCTATCCAAGAAAACATTATCCCACAGGGCAGTTGTCGTTCATGAGCTATGCAACCTTTTACTTTACACACAATTTGGTTTACAAATGTGTGCATCTGCTGTATAAGATAAATTCCATGTTTGGATGAAATTCCTTGCCTTGTGGAAAAGGGTTGCTCTCGTGGTGATATTAGAATGAGTTCTTATTTGTCCCAATTATAGAGTTTCATTATCACATGGTAGATATCTAGATTTGAAGCTTGACTTATAAAATAACCACAGATTACTGCTTTGTGGGTGTTCTGCAGTGTCATTATCAGTTTGGACAGCCAGCATATCTTTCAATTACGGAGAACCCACTACAACAACAATTCCAAGTTCCATGATGATTTCCAATCAGTATCAACAACCGCGTTAATGATTTTTTATTACTTTTTGTGCTAGTTTTCCATTAGACTAAGAATTATTTTTTCCCCTAATACATGATGTAGGTAATAGACGTAAGGATTGTAAGCATCTGTGGCAGACAGCTAGGTCTTTTTATTTGTTTTACCTTGGCATGCATCGAGTTTACAACAGTCAATCTATATTCCTTTTTGGCTGTAAATGTCCATATTTAGATGGAGAAAATTTAAATGTCTTCATTTGGGGAGGAGACAAGAACCTATTCTTATGTATTACTAGTAAGGACACATGTGCGACTTGAATTTTTACTCATACGCCAATACTAAATTTGAAAGCCATGAATTTTTTTTTCCTAAAACAAAAATTTACTATTCTTATTTGTACTCGTAGATAATTGAAAAAGCTTTTCAAATATATAAATTAAAAAAAAATCCGTTGTATATTTTGAAAGATATTAAGTTTTTAAAATTTTTAATCTATTTTTAAAATAATGGTATTTATGTAAATATGTAAAAAATGGGGACAATTAAATAATTTAGGGGGACTGCTACCAAAAATAGCTCTTTTCTTTATATTAGTATAAGATAAGGAAATTGAGTTTTCATGTTTACATGCACTTGAAAGACCCAAACTCGCATTTCTACTTATATTACAATAGATCAAGGACCTGTCCAGCAGATCCACTTACCCTATCTTCTTTAGAATGCACAGAGAAGAAGACCGAAATTTTGTTACTCCTTGTCCTTGGAGAAAATATACACAACTCCTTGGAGAAAATTTTGTTACTCCTTGCTTCGTTACTGAAGGACAAAAGTGCTACTTTTATGCTAGCACTCGACACTACAACTCCATTGGCTTGTGAAGGTAAAATATATACGGTTGGTGCTACTATAACTCCCTGGGTAGGAAAGGTGCCCTCAGTATTTGGAGGTATTGTTTCTGATTGCGAGTGAAAGCCAGGTCCCAAGTTCCTATAGATCAAAAGAAAAATGCTAATTTCCAACAGTCAACAGTTTAGTGAATGCTATATAAGTATTAATGGAAAAAGGAAACAATAACTATACAGACCAAAAAAATGATCTGATTTACATCCACATTATGCAAAACGTAACTCTTGTTCTTCTAAAACATACAGAAAGGAAGCAAGCTTTTGAATGAGGGAATAAAACCTCTTGAATACAGTACAATCTCAGTCAAAAGCTTGAATTTCTTTTCAGCATAATGTATTTGCAGACGACAGAGTTTCCTGTTAACTTGGATAATTACAACTTATGCAACTCTAGGGATGGGGACAGCTTCTGAAGGTGGCAGTGTGACTGAGCGCAGAAGCTCCAATGAGAAAACAAGCCCCAAGAAATGAGAAAGGATAATGTTGGCCGAAGCCTGTAAAACCAAGTGGAAGAATGAGATAACTTGCCCCGCCAAAAAAAACAACACAAGTGTGCCAATTAATAATTTAAAAAAATTGCTGAACTAGATTTTCCTCGAACAGTTGCTCTTGATTAAGAAAAACATCAAAATAAAAAAAAGGATTTTGGAAAAGGAGAATAGTTACCTGCACAAGGAATACATCCAAAGCTAGAACAGGACTAGATCCAGGAGTGATACCCTGGTAGTAAGGATTAGCAGAAGAGGTAAGGGCCTTTGCAACTAACAATCCCACAGTAGCCTGCATTCCAAGAATGGCAGCACCCATACCCAGAAGGTTTATCACTATACCGTTCTTTAGGCTTTTCACCACTTCAGCGAGGAGGAGCCTGAAAATAGTAGCACAATCCATTAATTTCAAGTATTATACAGTGCATCCTTAACATGTTGCTTTTCTGAATATGATTGTGAAATAAATACCTTGAGAAATATGAAAAAAATAAGAAGACAGTAATATGTGGAAAACAAGGATGCATGTAGAGCTTGGTTGAGGCTAACGAATTCTAGCTCTAACATCTGAGAACCACAGAAAAGATCCTCACGGGCCTGAGGTTTTATGTTGTCACAAGGATCCCCATCCTTCGTTCTTTTATTATAAGAACCTCCATAAAGCACAACAATTCACAGAAATGAAATGAAGAAGTTAGGAGTATCTGTGAGCATTTTAATAACGAGCAGGGTGTTTCCGGAACTAGAGATGATCCCATACTCTAGCTTGCAGTTACGCTAAACGCTATGTAAATATTTTTTAATTGACAATCTCTCACAAACTTGTGGAAAGTGGAAGGTCAATTCCAATACCCATTGGAATGAGAAGAAGAGGGGAAAACCATTATAACATCCTCTAACTATTATCAACTTTTAACCATATTACTTCAGGTCTAACAATCAGGGCATCTTTTCTAATGTTATTTACAACTTCTAAACTCTAAAGCCTAAATTTATCTTATAGGCTTCCTTCTTGTTTCCTTTTGAAAACATCATTGTCTTTATCAGAAAACATCATTGTCACTGATGAGCTACCTCTAGAAACTACTAATTTTGATCTTCCAAGTGAAAAACCACAATCACAACATCCCAGTGACGAAGAATCGCAACATCTCACTGATGAATTGTAAGTCCATAGCATGACATAAAACTACTATTCTAAGATGAGATGTCTATCATAATTTATTTATTTTTAATCACTACGCGTCTATCATAGTTGAAGCAGCTAATGAAGGTGAACTATTCACAATTTTAGCAGGCAAATCAGTAATCAGGTGAGACTAGTATATTGATGCACAATTGACATTTCAATAGAACACCAATTCTAAGGTCATTTGTTATTGTGAATACAAGAACAATCCAGAAAAGAGCTTGCTCCAGAAAGGTATGGTTGAGACCATTCAGCATTTAAACACACACAAGATTATCTTGCTTCAGGAGCTGCCTATCTTGATGGGTAGAACCTTACAATTCACCATTCAAGGTTTAAGAAAACCCTTGTACAAGCACTGAAACCTCTTGGAAACATCAAAGCCCATAGCATGACCCAAAACTACTATTCTAAAGAAGAGATGTCTGTCGTAGTTTGTTTGATTTGTTTTATCTCTATATGTCTTGAAGCCTGTGTTTTCTTTTCTAATAATCATAAGTCCGACACACGCACAAATCACTAGTTCGATATAAGTACAAATCACTCATTTCATTATTTTCACAAAAACAAGAATGAGTACACAGGAAAAAGTGCTAATTCAATCCTAACAATGTAATAATTCTATTTCATCTATGCAGAGATATCTCCTCAATTGAATTCACAACTGTAATGAGTAAAATGAAAAAATTCACCTTTTCAGGATCACTGGCTGTTTTTTTAAGTCTATCGGAAAGACGGATATACCCGAAGGAGAAGAACACTGAAATGAAGGCTGCCACAATTCCACCAGCAGTAGCATAAAAAGTAGCTGGAGATGATACTCTTCCAGTAATCGCAGTAGAAAACGATAGAATTACAGCAGATATAATCGTACATACTAGCTGACCCCAAAACCCTAAGCTCCCCAATCTCTTAAAATATCTTGATGTATTCTCTAACCTCTTAGCAACCTAAGTAAGAACACATCATCCAAAACAACAACAAAATCAAGCCCATCAATTCAAAATTCATCAAAATTTAAGTCAAAACATTCAATTCAAAAACAAAAAAAATTAATGAAAGGAAACGAAATACAACCTGGGCACGTTTTGCCTTCTCTGATTCATCATTGTAAGGATAGGAAGCTGCAGCAGCATTGGAAACAACCGTGGATGCTGCTTTCTTGTTACAGATAGAAAGTGAATTTAGTGGTTTTGGTGAAGAAAATGAAGATAAGGGTAGAAGAGGAATGGCTGAAAGGTTTTTGAGGGTTCTGAGAGGGAGAGAAGAAGAGGAAAGAGGTGATGAAAAAGGGACTGGGGAAACCCTAATTGATCTAATTGCTGGTTGGAGAAGAAGCATCTGCATTATGAAGGTTTGAGGAGAACGAAATTGAAGAGGGAGGAGGAAGAACAGGTTAGCTCTGGTTAGTCCTCTCTATCTCGCTCACTCAGTAAGTTGAAATGTAAACTCACCGAAATACCCTAGGGAAAAATATCATTTGGTCCTTTTATGCCTGGGCCCATATCAGTTTGGTCTTTTTAGAAATCACCTTTTCCATTTGTCCATAATTAATTAAATACCAAACAGACAATAATATCCTTACCTAACTGTTACCGCCATAAACACACGAACTACCTAAAAACGCGTTAACCTTCTCTCTTTCATTTTTCCATTTCCAGTCGCTTCGTTTCCATTTTCAGAGAAAGAAAACTGCTTCGTCTTCTTCTCTTCAAGAATCCAGAAAAACCAGAAAATCAACTCAAAAACTACCAAAAAAACAGTAAAATCATTTCAATCTTCACAATGAAATCAAATCGGTCTTCAAAATCAGTAAAACAAAAACCCAAAATCGAAAACCCTAGAAAAATTAGAGAAATCAAAACCCTAAAATGATGTGATCGAAGAGGAATGTAGTAGAATCATCTTCTGACGATGAAGTTGAAGAAGTTGAAGAAAGAAACAGCCAATTAGTTGAGTTTGAAGGAGTAAATCAAGTTGAAGAAGAACCGGTTTCAAAGAAATTAAAAGCACAGAAACCAGCGAAAGGTACAAAAAACCCTAATTCGAAGTACTAGAAGTTGATTTTTAATGTTTATTATTCTTCTGAAGTTGATTTTTCACATGAATATTCCTCATGTTGCATGTTGATTTCAGTTATAGGTAGCGCATATCTTGTCGGTGTTCATTTTGTTGAATGAAGTTTTAAATCACATGTATCTTTTCAGAGTTCATCCTTTAGAACGAAGTTGTAGATCTATTATGTTTGATGTTTGACTGAGTTCATTTTGTACCATGAAACATGTTTCTTCTTTGATGTTTTGCTGGACTTCATTTTTGGAATGAAGTCTATAAAAGTTGTAGATATAGATTCCACAGTTCATACGATTGAATTGAATGGACTTCATTTTTGGAATGAAGTCTAGAAAAGTTGTAGATATAGATTCTAAAGTTCATTATATAGAATGAACTTCATTCTACAAAATGAAGTCCTCTGCTGAGTGTTGGTTCTTCTTTGAAAGTCTCATTTTACTGAATTAAATTCTAGAATGAACTGAATTAAATTCGAACTGCTTTAGAGTTCACCCAGTAAAATGAACTGCAGTATTGGTCCTTCAAGCTACACTTTATCTTCTTTATGTCAGCTAATATTTATGAAAGTAACCATTAATATTATTTTTTTTCTTTTAAAAAAATGTAGAAAAGAAGATAAAGTGTAGCTTTGCTGGAGTAATTTCACTTGCTGATAAGATTAAAGCACTAAAGGGACTAGAGGCTTTGAATGAAGAACAAAGACGTGCTTTGTATAGGAGTCCATTGGGTAATGTAGCCAAAGTGTTTTTGGAAGAGACAATTGTTGCTACTGAATGGAATAAGTCAATACCTGTCGTCCAAATTCTATGCAATACACATCAGTTCATTCCTGATATAAATGATCATATTTCGTTTTCAAAGTAGGGAATAAACATATGCGCTAAGATCCTGGTGTAGGATGTTAGTATAAGATCGATAGAAACACACACATTTATCAAAACTTCTCAACTGGAAGTATTTTCTTTAATCTCTAAATCTCTGACCCTAAAATAGTTGACGCAGCCTTTATATATAGGCTTCACGGTTTTAACTCAAAACTTAGAAAATAAAGATAAAAATCTTCACTTATATAGAGAATATCTATCGTGACATAAAGCCAGAATATATTCCTTATTCACTAACTAAAATAAACTCAAAACTAACCAAACTTAGACCGAATAACCAAAACTAGTTACGACCATGTGCTCGACGTTCCCTTTATTCATGGTAACACAAGACAATCTCGTGCACTACATCATTCGTCCCTGGAAGGAGATTCGCCCTCGAATTAGGCGGGTCGTCAAGCGAGTCTTCATAAGGAAGAAGGTGACCCACATGAAATACATCTGCAGCTTTAATATGACTTGGAAGCTTCAAACGGAAAATATTAGGATGGATTGCTTCAATGACTTCCAAAGGGCCAATCTTGTGAAAATTATCTTTAGTAACTACTGCGAAAACAAAATCACCAACAGCCACATCCACAGCTGACTTGTACTTAGTGGAAGATGCAAACAAGTTCTGGCCGGTAGCAATGGGAACTTCTTGGGGTTTATGACTTGAAGTTTGGACTGTAACATGCATAGGCTGCAAGTCGGGCATATGTGGAAACACTTGTTGATCCCGTTGTTTAATACATGAACCAATATCCATTATTTCTATCTCATAATTACGTCCCAACAGCATATTAGAAGCAATAGTAGAGATATTTGCGGAAGACAGCTCTTTTGCTGGGACTAGGGTAATGCGTGTGGAATTAAATGTAAATGAATAAGAATTCTTTTTACCATTATGATCCACTTCCCTATCATACTTCCATGGTCTTCCCAATAATAAATGACAGGCATCCATCACCACAACATCACACAAAACACTGTCTTGATATAAAGAGCCAATGGAAAAATTCACTAGACAACGTTTAGAAATAATTACCTCTGAACCTTTACTAAGCCAATGAAGAGAGTAAGGATGGGGGTGTTTTTCAGTAGGTAGCTTCAACTTACGAACGGATTCCTCCGAAATGACATTTTCACAACTGTCGGAATCGATAATCATACGACAAACCTTTCCACCAATAGTACAAGTTGTCTGAAAAATATTCTTTCGCAGCCATGGCTCATCATTTTTTGGAGTCAAAAATGAACGACGGAGAACCATTAAACACTCACCTTGATCTCCAGGCAAAAATACTTCTTGTGGTACATCTGTTTTCTCTTTAGTGTCAGCGATAGATTCATCCTTTGCATCACCATCCACTAATAAGGACTTGCTAGGCCTTCCAGCTTTGCGACAATCCTTCGCAAAATGACCAGACTCTCCACAACGATAACATGAGTTAGCAGCAGACTTTGACGAAGAACTAACATCCTGTACCGCGGAAGCATTCTGTAACGGGACCATAGGAGGGTGACTAACAGCAGAAGTAACATTCTGACGGGTCCATTGTTTTTCCAAGTGCAACGCACGCTGATGGACTTCAGAAACAGAAAAATAATCAAACAAGTTTAGAGTATCTTGAAATATTTGACGCAAACCTCCTATATAGCAATAGACAAGTTGTTCTTCAGGCTCCATAATACCCGATCTAGTAACCAAATCATAAAATTCCTTCGTATATTCGCTAACGGAACGAGAACCTTGACGAAGATTTTGAAGACGAATATATAGCTCTCAAGTGTAATTAAAAGGTAAAAATGTTGCACGCATACACTTTTCAAGCCTAGCCCAAGATGAAATCGCTGGTTTTCCTTGTTGTATACGCGTTGCTTTCAATTGCCGCCACCAAACAGCAGCCCTTCCTCGAAAGCGGGTAGTAACAAGAGGAACCACACGAGCAGCCGGTACCCTCTTAAACTCAAGCACTTCTTCCACGGTAGAAAACCAGTCGATACAATCTTCCGGCGTCAATCCACTACCATGAAACTCAGGAATCTCCACACGGAATGCAGATACCCACCTTCTAGAGTCACGTTCATGATGCAAGTTCCCCCGTTCACGATCAGCAAATGGGTTTTCAACATCATCATCGGTTCGCTCGATGTCTGATTCATCAGTAGGAAGTCGACGACGCTCATGTCGTTGCAGCAAAGTAGCTACTTGAACGGCGAGAAGCTCAACCGCGCGTGAGAGTTTATCGTACCTAGTTCTCTCCATCACCTCATCAACCAAAACTTCGCAAGGACCACCCTGACCTCTACCACGAACCATGTTTGAAAGATCGATACCCAGATTCTGAATACCAAATGGTGTAGGATGTTAGTATAGGATCGATAAAAACACACACATTTATCAAAAATTCTCAACTGGAAGTATTTTCTTTAATCTATAAATCTCTGACCCTAAAATAATTGACGCAACCTTTATATATAGGCTTCACGGTTTTAACTCAAAACTTAGAAAATAAAGCTAAAAATCTTCACTAAAAAAGAGAATATCTATTGTGACATAAAGCCAGAATATATTCCTTATTCACTAACTAAAATAAACTCAAAACTTACCAAACTTAAACCGAATAACCAAAACTAGTTACGACCACGTGCTCGGCGTTCCCTTTCTTCATGGTAACACAAGGTAATCTCGTGCACTACATCATTCTCCCCTGGAAGGAGAAAATTCGCCCTCGAATTAAGCGGGTCATCAAGCGAGTCTTCATAAGGAAGAAGGTGACCCACATGAAATACATCTGCAGCTTGAATATTACTTGGAAGCTTCAAACGGAAAGCATTAGGATGGATTGCTTCAATGACTTCCAAAGGGCCAATCTTGTGAAAATTATCTTTAGTAACTACTGGGAAAACAAAATCACCAACAACCACATCCACATCTGACTTGTACTTAGTGGAAGATGCAAACAAGTTCTGGCCGGTAGCAATGGGAACTTCTTGGGGTTTATGACTTGAAGTTTGGACTGTAACATGCATAGGCTGCAAGTCGGGCATAGGTGGAAACACTTGTTGATCCCGTTGTTTAATACATGAACCAATGTCCATTATTTCTGTCTCATAATTACGTCCCAACAGCATATTAGAAGCAATAGTAGAGATATTTACGGAAGACAGCTCTTTTGCTGGGACTAGGGTAATGCCACGATCCGAGCCCATACGCTCCAAGCCGTTGAGATCTCATCTAGATACATCCTACGGTCGCTTCATCGTTCATATCAAGTCTTGATACGTCTACCACGAACCATGTTTGAAAGATCACATCAAGTCGCACTCACATTTATCATTCGCCTTTAGCCGTTCTCAAAACTTAGAAAATAAAGATCTTCCTCGCCATAAAGAAATCCAACGCTCGGCTAACCAAAACTGCAGCTTTCCCTTCAAGCATTGATGCACCCGCCTCACATCAAAACCGCCTTTATACCTATACCCCCATCAACCGCACACATTTTTCTTCTCTTTCTTCTCTTTCATCTCCATACCTTCATCGAGAAACCCTACCCCAGCAGCCCATACCTCCACCTCCTTCACCCACGCCCCTTTCATATAAAGAGCCAATGGAACAGCCACCATCTCCTCTTAAGGATGGGGGTGTTTTTGAGTAGAGTAGCTTCAACTCACCATCACCCCACAAACCTTTCCACCATAGCCACCAACAACTCCTCTAGCCCCTTATCCACCTTGATCTCAGCAAAAATACTTCTCGCATCGACTTTTCTATCTCATAGCTTCTCTCGCATCTTAGAAGCTAGGTGAGAGAAAAGTTGAAGCTAGGGTTTTCTTCCAACCACTCTGCATGTTCGATTGAGAGGCAGCCAAGGAGCAAAGTCGAGGTTTGGGTACTTAGCGGGTCTTTGCTAGACAAGTTGTTCTTGAGTGCTTATTTGATATAAAACCTTCGTATATTTTGGAGAGTATAAATAGAAGGAGTCAGAGTGAGAGTTATAGTCAGTTTTAGTTTCAATTTTAGGGTTCATGTTAGTTTGTAATTTAATTTTAATTCTGCTCTTAATGTTTAACATGAGCTAAATTTACCATAGCTAGGATTGATATGAAACCCTAATTTATGTTCAATCGAGTTTCAACTTGATTTGATTTACTAATGTATGCTTTAACTTACAATGAACATAACATTTATATTCGCTCTCACAATGAATGCCAATTCATTGTAACAGTGAAGATGTTGCAGCCCAAGTTCATTGTATATTGGTTAACTCTCTTGACTAGTTGTTCTTGATTAGAAACTAGTGCTCTAGGTTAAAATAATATTAGCATTTTATATATAGGCAATTAACTCATCCTTAGTGAAACCTCCTAGGTAGAGATCTAGTGACACACTATCTTCAATTACCATAGGAACAATAGTATTCAAACAAGTTGAATCCCAAAACTAGAGACCAGGTGGATTTGATAATCCTAGTGCCACAAGTTTATCATAATAGTTTTCCAAGTAGTTCATAAGGAAGAAGGTGACCCAACATCTCTTAGTCTTCAAGACTTTAAACAAAAACCTTGTTTCATTGTCACTTACATCACACTTAAGAAAGTTTAGAACAGCTTGGGGTTTATGCACACACAAGTTCCATAGGCTGTGGGCAAGACTCACTTGTTGATCTTGTTTAATACATGAACTGTATCCAGTATTTACGGCATCTCATAACTGAATTGACAAACATAGTCTTTCTTTTGCTATCGTGTGGAATTAAATGTAAATGAATAAGAATTCTTTTTACCATTATGATCCACTTCCCTATCATACTTCCATCGTCTTCCCAATAATAGATGACAGACATCCATCACCACAACATCACACCAAATACTGTCCTGATATAAAGAGCCAATGGAAAAATTCACTAGACAACGTTTAGAAATAATTACCTCTGAACCTTTACTAAGCCAATGAAGAGAGTAAGGATGGGGGTGTTTTTCAGTAGGTAGCTTCAACTTACGAACGGCTTCCTCCGAAATGACATTTTCACAACTGCCGGAATCGATAATCATACGACAAACCTTTCCACCAATAGTACAAGTTGTCTGAAAAATATTCTTTCGCAGCCATGGCTCATCATTTTTTGGAGTCAAAAATGAACGACGGAGAACCATTCAACACTCACCTTGATCTCCAGGAAAAAATACTTCTTGTGGCACATCCGTTTTCTCTTTAGTGTCAGCGATAGATTCATCCTTTGCATCACCGTCCACTAATAAGGACTTGCTAGGCCTTCCAGCTTTGCGACAATCCTTCGCAAAATGACCAGACTCTCCACAACTATAACATGAGTTAGCATCAGACTTTGACAAAGAACTAACATCCTGTACTGCGGAAGCATTCTGTAACGGGACCATAGGAGGGTGACTAACAGCAGACGTAACATTCTGACGGGTCCATTGTTTTTCCAAGCGCAACGCACGCTGATGGACTTCAGAAACAAAAAAATAATCAAACAAGTTTAGAGTATCTTGAAATATTTGACGCAAACCTCCTATATAGAGATAGACAAGTTGTTCTTCAGGCTCCATAATACCCGATCTAGTAACCAAATCATAAAATTCATTCGTATATTCGTCAACGGAACGAGAACCTTGACGAAGATTTTGAAGACGAATATATAGCTCTCGAGTGTAATTAAAAGGTAAAAATGCTGCACGCATACACTTTTCAAGCCCAGCCCAAGATGAAATCGCTGGTTTTCCTTGTTGTATACGCGTTGCTTTCAATTGCCGCCACAAAACAATAGCCCTTCCTCGAAAGCGGGTAGTAACAAGAATAACCACACGAGCAGCCGGTACCCTCTTAAACTCAAGCACTTCTTCCATCCAACTAGTTAATGTAATACTATTTATCCAATAATTAAAAAAATATATATATACTTAATTTATAGTAATGATGATTATCAAATTTATACTACATTATTGGGTTTTATTAAACAATTAAAATTTTTTATCTTAGAAATTTGGGGAGGTTATTTATTCGATGGTCTAAGTCAGAGTTGAGATACTTTTTATTTTAGTTAATTTATGTATTTATTGTGGATTATTGAATTAATTAATTGAATCTTCTAACGCATGGGTTAAGGGTAAATGAGTCCGTGATTAGTAGAATAGAAATGGTGAGAACCTGAGATAGGCAATTAACTGGATTAAAATGTGGGATATACCATCCGATGAATTCGAAGTACACCGCCAAAAAACCTCAAACAATATTTTTCTTTCTGCTACCTTTTGTTAAGAATACAGCTGCCATCCGTAATTGCAGCTAATTCTTCATTGTTACAGCTGCAATATCTTTGATTCTCTCATGCCTTAGTCAGTGCCTTAATCACCGTTATATTTTGTTATTCTCTTTCATGTATAATAAACCCTATTTAGGGAAATGTATCTGCTATAAAAAGCAAAGAAATCCACCTAGTTTAGTGTGGAATCATTCACCCAAAGATTGAGTTCTGTTTTGGTATCAGCCAGAAAGATCCAATCCACGCTTCTTCTCTCTCAAAAAAAAAAAAAAAAATCCCTCAATGGCAGCACCAGAAACCTCAACCCTTCATACCATTCATGTTAATCATCTGATTAGCATGAAGCTCACAGATACCAACTTCATTCTTTGGAAAACCCAGTTTATGCCACTACTGAAGGGCTATAGACTTGAAGGTTATGTCAATGGAACTTACAAAAGACCATCACCAACAATCCCTGGCACAGAACCAAATTCACCAGAAATCACAAACCCTGCATACACCAAATTTGAAGAACAAGACCAGATTCTCTTAGGGTGGATATTATCATCCCTTACTGAAGGAGTTTTAGCTCGAGTCTCTGGTGCAACCTCATCAAAAGCGATGCAGGATGCTTTGGAAAAAGATATGCTCCTAAAACGAGAGCACATCCGAGAAATCTCAAAAGACAACTCAATGACTGAAAGAAAGGTAATAGCTCTATGAATGAATATTTTTCAAAATCTAAACAACTTTTTGATGCTTTTGCAAGATCGGGAAGTCCACTTGATGAAGTCGATATGCGGAGTCCATACTCAATGGACTAGATCAAGCTTATGATGCTATTGTAACTTCTGTTGGCATTATCGAAAAGATAGATATGGATGCATTCTATGCACATCTACTCTCATATGATTTGAGGCTTGAACAACAGATGGCAACTCTTCAACAACCTTTAGCAAATATTGCTTCTTCAGCTGCTGCACGGCCATATCAAAGACAACAGTCTGCAAATTTTCAACCAAATCGATCCCCAAATTATCAAGGCTCTCATAACCAAAATCGTCAGCCAAGGAAGGATCAAGGTCAAGGGCCTTGTCGAATCTGCAATCGTAAAAATCACAATGAAAGTTTTTGCTGGTTTCGCAAAGATAACAATGCATCACAAAGAAGAGAACCAGCTGCATATATTGCTTTACCTGGTGGTCCTGCTGATAACAACTGGGTGACTGACACAGGAGCAACACATCATCTGACAGCCAATCTCAACAATCTTGCTATTCGTCATGAATATGACGGGACGGAACAAGTCCATGTGGGCAATGGTAATGCACTGCATATTGAGAATATTGGTAATGCCTCCTTTTCTCACAATAATCGATCATTTAAACTCAATAATATCTTACATGTGCCTCAGATTAAAACCAACTTGCTCTCAGTTTCAAAATTCTGTCAAGATAATCATGTATATTTTGAATTTCACACTGGTTTCTTTCTTGTAAAGGATCTGAACTCCAAGAGAATACTTGTTGCGAGGCGGCGGTAAAAATGGACTCTATATATTTGACGGTGTACGGGAGATCGACAAAGCTTCACCAACTTCTCTTGTGTCGCCTACAATTCCAATATGGCATCAGCGTCTAGGTCACCCAATGCTGCGTACTGTTTTGCGAGTTATCAAAAACTTTTCCCTTCCAGTATCTAATAAAAAGTTTGACTTTTGCAATTCATGTCATGTAAGCAAGAGTCACAAACTTCCTTTTCCTATTAGCTCTTCAACTTTTGATAAGCCTTTAAGCTTAGTAGTCTCTGATTTATGGGTTTCTCCATGTGTTTCAAGAAATGGATATCGTTATTATTTACTTTTACTGGATATTTTCTCTCATTACACTTGGATTTACCCTCTATCTAGAAAATCAGATGCATTGCCAATGTTTATACAATTCAAAAAGCTAATAGAAAATCAAACAGATTACAGAATAAAAGTTTTTCAATCTGATAATGGAGGAGAGTATAAGAAATTCACAGCTTTTCTTAATAACTCAGGGGTTATACATAGATTTTCTTGCCCACATACTTCAGCTCAAAATGGTTTAGCAGAACGACGTATAAGGCACATCACTGAGTCTGGTCTAGCTTTACTCTTTCATGCTTCTATGCCTAAGTCATACTGGTTTGATGCTTTCTCTACTGCTTGTTTTCTCATCAATAGAATTCCAGCTTCACAAGATGAGTCTAGATCACCCTTGGAATTGTTATACAACAAGAAACCTGATTTTTATCTTCTTAAAGTATATGGTTGTCTTTGTTATCCATGTCTCAGGCCGTATGTATCTAACAAACTTGAGCCAAGATCTCTTCCTTGTGTATTCATTGGATACAGTGGTGCACACAAAGGCTATTTATGCCTTCATGTGCCAACAAACAGGATCTATATCTCTCGTCACGTCAAATTTGAAGAAATAGAGTTTCCATTTGCTGTCAAGCAACAGGTATGCCCATCTAAATCTCAACAAAGTATTCCATCTACGAAACTTCTCACTTCATCCACTCTGTCTGCTCATTCCCCTGCTGTTACTCCTAACGTATCTCAACAAATAGTAGTTGAACCTATTCTACATGATAGTGCACCATCAGAAAACATTGTGCAATATTCCTCGAGTTCAGTTCAAGTGTCTAACAATGCGAATAATACGATGGCATCGACAGTACAACTACACAGGCTCAACCTCCACCTCCGCAGCATCATATGGTGACAAGAGCAAGAGATGGCATTAGGAAACCAGTCCAGAAGTTATGCTTAACTGCTACAAAATATCCTTTGGGGATACCAGAGTTTATGGCTCCATCGTGTTACACGGAAGCATCAAAGGATCCTCAATGGAGGCCTCCTATGGATGATGAGATCAATGCTCATATTCGCAATGGAACTTGGACTGTGGTTCCATATGAGAAGTGGATGAATGTTATAGGCTCTAAATGGGTTTTTCGAGTTAAACAAAAACCAAATGGAGAAATTGACAAACGAAAAGCACGGCTAGTGGCAAAAGGAATCAACCAAAGAGAAGGCTTTGATTATGCAGAAACGTTCAGTCCAGTAATAAAACCCACCACTATACGTCTTGTTCTGTCAATTGCAGTCTCACATGGTTGGAATATGCGTCAACTGGATGTTCACAATGCTTTCTTACATGGCGTTCTCACAGAGGAAGTGTTTATGAAACAACCAGCTGGCTATGTAGATTCAGATTTCCCAAATCATGTATGCAGGTTGAATAAATCTATCTACGGCCTAAAGCAAGCACCGCGCACATGGTATTCCAAACTCAGCACGCATCTCACTGACTTGGGATTCAAAGGTTCAGTAGCTGATAGCTCATTGTTTATACAACATTCAACAGCTGGAATCACTTATGTTCTTATTTACGTCGATGATATCATCGTAACAGGTTCAAATCAATCTCTCATTACTAAGCTTATCAATGATCTAAGCTCAGTTTTTGCTGTGAAAGATCTAGGTGACCTGAATTATTTCTTGGGCGTAGAAGTGATCAACAAAGGAGGTTCTCTATTACTCAGTCAGCAAAAGTACATCTCAGATCTTCTCGTACGTACAAAAATAGAAGGAGCAAAGCCAGTCACTACTCCTCTTGCTGTGAGCAAGGTACCACACGATTTGCAGATCCCACTCTCTATCGTAGTGTTTGTGGAGCACTGCAATATCTTCATCTTACACGTCCGGATATTGCCGTAGCTGTCAATAAAATCTGCCAATACATGACTGATCCATATGAAGAGCATTGGGAGCTAGTTAAAAGAATTCTGACGCTACCCAAACATACGAGTTCATTATGGCTTGTTGTTATGTAAATCTTCTGACACAAAATTACATGCCTACTCAGACTCAGACTGGGCTGGTAGCTTGGATGATAGAAGGTCTACAAGTGGATATGCAATCTACTTTGGTGGAAATCTTGTATCGTGGAGTGCAAGAAAGCAAAAGACTGTCTCCAAATCAAGCACTGAAGCAGAATACAGAGGTATAGCTATTGCCACATCTGAACTAATGTGGCTTCAGTCTCTTCTAAAAGAATTAGGCTTTACAGTTCAACCTCCGTCCTTATGGTGTGATAATCTTGGAGCCACGTACTTGACTGCGAATCCTGTGTTTCATGCTCGTATGAAACATATTGAAATAGATTACCACTTTGTAAGGGAAAGAGTATCACGCAAACAGTTGGAAGTGAAGTTTATATCAACGAAGGATCAAATTGCTGATATTTTTACGAAGGGGCTAGTTACTTTACGTTTTAATTATCTACGAAACAAGTTGAACATTCAGCAAACTCATGCACAACTTGAGAGGGGATGTTAAGAATACAGCTGCCATCCGTAATTGCAGCTAATTCTTCATTGTTACAGCTGCAATATCTTTGATTATCTCATGCCTTAGTCAGTGCCTTAATCATCGTTATATTTTGTTATTCTCTTTCATGCATAATAAACCCTATTTAGGGAAATGTATCTGCTATAAAAAGCAAATAAATCCACCTAGTTTAGTGTGGAATCATTCACCTAAAGATTGAGTTCTGTTTCCTTTTCCACTTTCAAGTGACTTCACTGCTAAGAGTTCCATGCTATGAATTTTTTTGAGTAATAAAAAATAGATCAAGAAAGCCAAAATGTGAATCCGGAAATGTGCGCAAAAAGGCTTTGGCAACATGGAAAAGTAATTGTGTACATGCAATAGCAGTGGGATGAAGGAACAAGAAGAATAAAGCATGGGCACCCATGAATACACAGAGACACTACCTATTAGTATGGTGCCAATCAGGGGCGGAGCCACATTGAGAGGTGGGTGTGCAATTGCAACCCTCAAATGTGAGCTCCCAAGCCTAATTTAATAACGCGAAATTGGGGGATATAAAAAGGAATTGGGGGATATTGATTACTTCTCCCAACCCATGGTGTGTGTAGGATC